>JALLKD010000207.1:0-116410 GCA_023509735.1 Fusarium liriodendri | reverse complement strand
CTCAAATAGTCTCCGTTGTCGAATTTCAGAGTCCAGCTTTGAGGGTATGTCCGGTTTGATGTAGACGAGAACCACGAATCTTCCCAGTGCTCTTCCATCGTAAAAGGCAGGACCGTGGTCGTCTCTTCGCCAAGTCGTACCGTGGCAAATCTCCAGGAGTCCGAAGACTCAGGCCAATCGTACGCCCAGACGCTCACCCTTATGTTGGGATCGGGGAAGTGAATCTCGAAAAAGGTAAATGCATCAGGGGCACCCTTTATGATCTGGTGATCGTACCAGGTAAACGACTTTGATGGGTCAAGTTCCAGAGTCTTCCCAGCGCTGAGCTGCAACGTTCCCGAGGTACGAGCGGCGGGAAGCGACCAGTGGGAGCAAGTGGTGTAGTTCGGTCCCCAGGCAATCACACCATTGCCCCCGTTCAATAGGACCTTGGAAGTTTTGCCTTCAACAGTCAAGTTGAATGAATATTCGGGTGCCGTGGCAGACAGTTGCATCTGAGAGATCTTGTCGGGAGCAGCGCCTTCAAACGAAAAGTCTGGGAACTGAATGCTCAAAGAGTCTTCCAGCAACGTCTTGGACTCGCTGTTGACTTCACAATGTTGCACATTCTTCTCATACTTGAGAGTTTTGAGGTCCAAGACTGAAGACTTGCAAAAGGTGCTGAACTGGTGATGGATGATAAGGAACTGCCGTCCGGTAGTGGTGGTGGCAAAGGCGCTGCTCCAGTAAGATCCGCTGTTCTGGTCTTGAGGTAGATCGATTTGGGATGGGATCCGGGTCTTTAATAAGGTCAGGGTTTCTTAAGCTTACAAAAGAGAGAAAGGGAATTCATGAAGAGAGCAAGTCTAAACAAGCAGCCCACATACGTTCTTCCAAGTATCGTGGTTGTCAGGTCGAAAACTGTAGCCGAATGCGACCGCTGAGGTCCACCACATAAAAACGAAGAGTTGGACTATTAGTGAGGCCATCGTAGGTACGTTGGCGCTCGAGGGGCAGAAGTTATTGTGTGAAGATGTGTGTAAGGCGATAAACCAATGCCAGATGGTTATCATGTTCTAACCGTTGGGCCATGGGCGTATTTATATTGTTTGGCGATTGCCATGATCGAAGTTGGTGACTCTGTCAACACGCGTTGTCGGATCTATCTCGAGTCCGTTGTTCCGGAAAATCATTCAAAGAAGACGGCATTATCCGTTTCTCGTGAATTGGAAGTGGAACCGGCCAGACGATCAAGTCCCGGCTTTCCAAAGACCCATGCCCGCCCTTTCACCAGACTCTGGTTGATCTACGCTGAGCCACCCTGTTAAATGGTAACGGGCCAATGGCGGCATTGATACACCCGATTACTAAGGTTACTAAGCGGCATTCAACTCACCAAGCCATGCTCAAAGAGAGAAAATAGAGTGTAAGTACCTAGGTAATTAATTAATTCATGCCTGGAGTTCTTACACAAGAGCCGAACTTACTTTGCGGACTTCGGGCTCCGAACAAATCCGGGACAGGTTGAAATGGTTAGCTGACGGGTTTTGCCGAGAGGTGGCATGCAAGTTACCAGGCTGTGCTTTGAAACTGATATCCTTGCGCCGGTGGCTGTCGTTCATATACTCAACGACTGACTTCTTCATGCCGTCATAACTGACAAATATAAGTTCTAGGCATAAGGACCCCTGACCAGCCTGCCATTTAGAGCCCCTACGAGCGTCCTGAACAAGTTCATCCATCCTACGGAGCACAATCCATACAATTACCAATTCCAACCCTGACATTATCCCCGTCTTATGCCCCCATTATATTGCTTCAGGATAGAAGCTGCCTTAGTAGCTATTTCATTAATAAGCACAAGCCTTCATGCAAACACATGCAGCGTACCTGAAGTTTCGTCGCAACCTGATCCCCTGGTTTGTAGTTAAGCAGACTTATCAGGTCCTGCTTCCCATCTTGGATGTCAAGAACATACTTGATGCTAGATTAGCTCTCCTATCGCACTCATGGACTGTGTGACGTACTTGTTCAATTGAGCCGCTTATGATGAAGCGAATAGTTGTGACCTCTTGGGTCTGCCCCAGCCGATAAATCCTAGCAAGAGCTTGCTCTTCAATTGCCGGGTTCCATTGCGGCTCCAGTATGTACGCCCTCGATGCGGCAGTAAGAGTCAATCAACAGGAAGTTAGTCTCTCTGGGCCATGTGGAGTGGTGTCTCATGCTTACCCAACTGCTCCGCAACCCAAAGACAAGAGCAGCACCCGCACCTCTCTGTCGTTTGAGAAGCTTTTGATGATCCGGTTTCGCTTTTTGGAAGGCACACCACCGTCTATCTGCACGGAAGAGATACCGGCCTGGTTGAGTGCAAGGTTGGCTACGTCAAGGATCGAGGTTCGATACGAGAAGACCACGCTGAATGGTTAGCAGGTTCATATAGGTTCTTTCCAGGCAAATGATTACCTCTTCGTTGAAATTGGATAGGTCTGGATGGACTGAATCAAAGCCTGAATCTTGGTCGGCCATTGCGTAGTGGGCATGGGTGAGCCAGTGAACTGGGAAGTGAGGCATGAGCTTGTATAGCTTAGAGTGTCTCCAACGGACGGGAAGGCCACTTGAAGATCCGAAGACGTCTCTCCGAATATAGTCGTGTTATCCCTTTCAAAGTCGTCTTCAAAATCGTCCGTGGTCGCACTAGGTGTCAAGGGCCCCTCCGAAGTTCCCGGTGTCATGCTTCGGCCATACATCAGGGGGTTTGTCGGAGGTTGTAGCAACGTGGGCTTTGGTAGCCAACAGCCAAGCTCGCAAATTACTCTGAGGGCATTGATCTTTTCCAGAGCGTTTCTGTAGCCATCCTGGGGCCTGCCTGTGCTAAGTGCGTCTTCGAGGCGCTCTAATGCTTTGTCCTTGGCGACATCATACGCCTCCTGCTCCTGGGCGCTGAAGCTCAGAAAACGACGATGGTCTTGTCGTTTTGGTAGTGAAATTGCCGTTTTGGGCCTTCGCAGCATGATGTATCCCAGTAGTTTCACCAGCGCTTGAAGTCCTGTCTCCTCCCTGCGGATCCAGGGATTTGTGATGGCTCCATCAAAGGCCTTTCTCTCACAGTAGGGACTGAGGCGAAGGAAATGAATCAAACTGAAGAGATCAGATAACCTGTTTTGAATAGGTGTTCCAGTGACGGCCCATCGGCATTCGGCGGTCAAAGCACATGAAGCTTGAGACTTGGCTGCTGAGAGGCCTTTTATTTCATGCGCTAGAGCAGTTAGACCGAACGAAGGCCGTAGGTGCTCCCGATGTAACATACCTTCATCTAGGACAATTCGGTGCCAGTCATGGGAGAATAGGATACTGGCTTGCCCCTTGTTGTGGTTCTGCCACTCTTTTGCAAGCGTGGAATATGATGTCAGGATGATATCGTAAAATCCAACATCGTGGGTGTCAATGATCCGGTGTCGACCATGGTGACGGCGCCAGGAGAAGCTTTTGCTAGACAGGTGCCTACAAATCTTAGCTCAGATTAGGCATGTAAGATAGGAAAAACTCACTTGGCAAGCTCTTCTTCCCAGTTGTGTATCACTATAGTCGTCAACGATATGCCTATCAACACATTATAAGACGTCACTTACAAGAGGGTGGAAGCACTATCAGCGTGCCTCTCCCCAGTATCCCACCGGCCAACTTGGTAAGCCTGTCTTCTTTACCCAGATCCTTGTCGTAGGCTATGAGCGAAATCATGCTGAGAGTTTTCCCAAGCCCCATGGTATCAGCAAGAATACCCCCTCTAAAGTTGGGAGGGCATTGATCTTGCCTGGATGATTCAACGTTGTTGGTGTATCTAAGATTGTCAGCTTTTTGCACCACATGCACCTTGTCTACTTACGTCACATGCCCGTATTCGTCAACAGCTTGGGACCAGACATCCTGATCTTGGTGGTGCAGCCTCCAGCCGGCCTCCCGACGAAGCATGAATGTGAGGCCAACCTTCTGATGGCTGGATGTTGTTAGCTTACATCTGGAACCGCCAGAAGCTCCCGAACGTCTACCTTTTTAGCTCAGTCTTCAGAAATTGTGAGCCCTGTGTCTCATTCAAATCAGCCTCGGCGGCAAGACCATCCAGCACATCTGTTGCCGCTACTTGCTCATCTTTGAAGGCTGGAGTTGGCACAGGCGGCGAAGACTCAAGCTGGAAATCTGTTGTTCGGGTGTTTGGGTCGTTATAGAATCGCTGAGGGTTAAAGTACGGAGCATCTCTAGACGCATGTATAGGGTCTTGCAGAAACAATCCAAGTTTCTCAAAAGTGTCACGAAGATCCGAGGCAAGGTCTCGTGGTCCATAGATGGTGGCCCATATCGCCGTATTGCCTTGAGGATTGCCTTTCTGTAACCCCTCTGGCATCCAGAGGAGGTCGAACTCAATTTCCTCACGACGAAATAAGTCTAACAATTGGACATCGCGGCTTTCCAAGGTACCGCATAGTATGTCAAGGTGCAAGTGATAGAGTTTACCTTCGTCGCCCAATCTGAGGAAAGAACCGAAGGCACAAGATAAGCGGTCCTTGCTTTCAACTACACCATGTGCAGAGAGAGATACCAACTATTCACGTTAATCTAAGACGAGTATAATTCCATTTATACAGGGACCACTTACCGTCCCGAAGCAAATTAGCTCAATATCTTGACAACATGGCGACTCGGAGTTTGGGTCTGCGCGATCTGTCTTCGTGGTCACATCCAGGCTAGCTTCTTTATTCGTAGAAGCGTTCTGGTAACAGTATTGTGAACTGTCAGCAGCTTCACCCGGCGTAGAAGGACATAAACTTGAGTCCTCCAGTCGCCTTCTCTTGGCGCGGTCCCTGTCATATGCGGCCATTACTAACGGATCTCAGGGCGGGCTCTCGGGGTTGCGGTAAATTTCATCTGGAAAATCTGGAGAAAGTGAAGTCTGGTGTGTACTGTAGGATTTGAATTGATAGCGGCATCTTTGAAAAAGTAGCGACCCGATTGATCAACAGGAAAAGAAGGGGGCGAGTCATGCACCTTCGGGGGCAGCAATTGAGGCTATGTGAGACCCTGCATAATGAAATAAAATTCCAATTGTGATTTCAAGGCACAGCCTAGTTTTCCCTGCCTCATAAAATGCCTCGTTGTCTGCCAACCGCTTTGCCAAGCAGTCTTGCAGAGCTCCAGCCAAACAGAGCAGGCCTCCAGAGGCAGTGTATGTTGGTGCAGCCGCCTGCATAGCGGCTGAGCATCTCAGCCATGCAGCCACCAAATTACGTGGCCCAGATGCCTCGAGCCCCTTGCTCTGTACCAGAAGCTGTACCAGAGAGCGCTGGACAAAACTATGGAGCGGCCCATCTCGGAGCTCAGGACCTCTTACATCCAACGCTGAACAACAGCACTCGATTGATAGCTCAAAATGAGTCTCATACTCATAAAAAGAGCATGTGAGCGCTTGCAGAAACAATTTCCCACAGAAGAAAGAGGGGCTATCCAAGCATCAAAGAACGTGGACGATGTTCGACACGCCATCCGCCGGATCGAGCAGCAAATGGCCGCACGCCAAAGTCTACGTAACCTCGATCGCCTAACCCCGTTTCTGGATGCCATTGAGCGATTATCCAAACCTATCGACGTCCTTTGCAATGGAACGCCCTTTATGCCCTATGCCTGGGTAAGTTGCTAGCATTCGAAAAGAAAGGTGCGAGTTCTGACAATAACACAGGCGCCTCTGAGGTTGATTCTACAGGTCAGCTTGCTGGTTCCTGTCCGAATATTACAAGACCCTAATGTGTGTAACCATGTAGACGGCACAGGACCATGTTCATGCCATGGACAAGCTTTTGACAGCGTACGGAAGTATCGGAAGTGCTCTGCCTCGCTTGACTCGGTACGGGGAAACATTCCCGAACAACTATGAGTTCCAACAACTGCTTGCCTATCTATACGGCGATATTATCGATTTCCATACCTGTGCATACCGCCTACTACAGAAGCCAGGTTCGCTGCACGACAGAAGACACATGAGACTCGTCTGCTAATATTTCTGATAGGCTGGAAGATATTCTTCTCTTCCGGCTGGGGTCGGTTTGAGAGCCAATTTGATGCACTTATCCAGAACATTGCTCGAACCAGTGACTTGATCGACAAGGAAGCAGTATCGATCGACATCAGTCTAGCCCAAGAGTGGAGGCAGAAGTTACTGGAACAAGCAGAGAAACGAGAAAGAGGACTGGAATCTCAGCAGCGTGAAGCGGTCCTTCGGTGGCTCGATGTGGGTGACTCCAAGTCATACCAGGAAGACAAGCTCGAGTTACTCCGCAGTCACTGTTGCGAAGGTACATCCCAATGGCTCACGCAATCACGACAGGTTCGGACATGGCTTCAGTTCGGCAAAAGTCGCTCAGTCCTGTGGCTTCACGGAAAGCCCGGTTCAGGTAAATAGCTGGCTCAAGGTTTACCGCAGACCAATGCTGACATCCACAGGCAAATCTATTCTATGCTCTCAGCTGATCTACTTTCTTCGAGCCGACCCCAACAGAAACTGTTTGTTTTTCTTTTGCGACTTTCATACCAAAAGTTACGCCCTGGCAGCCCAAGTCCTGCGGAGTCTTTGTGTCCAAATGATCGATCTGGACCCCGAGCTGATATCTTTCATCTACGACGAGTGTGTTGGCAAAGGAAGTAACCCGTCGCTGTCATGTCTCAAAGCAATTATACCTCAGCTCATGACCAAGTTCAAAGATATCCGTGTCATTATCGATGGTATCGACGAGGTTGATCATACCCAGCATGGAGAGCTAATCAACGCCCTCACATCATTTGCAGAGATACAGGACAACTGCAAGGTTATCTTTTCTAGCCAAAACATCCCCACCATCTCCTCGCGTTTGAAGAAAAAGCCACAACTCTCACTAGGGACCGAATCGGAATCAGTAACAAAAGACATCAACTTCATCGTTGCTGCATCACTTGAGGAGGTGAATGAAAGGCATGGTGGTGGAATCCCGGAGACAGTTCTCGCCCATGTTCAGGAGCTGATTCTAGAGAGAGCCAAAGGTTTGATTCATGCTAGCGATCGAAACTTTTGGACTGATGGGCGCAGGCATGTTTCTTTGGGTCTCCCTTGTTCTCGAGATTCTCAAAGAAGCCGTGAGCGTTGAGGATCTTCAAGCCAGTGTCGAAAATCTTCCAAGGGACCTTGCCGAAGCGTACGATTATCACATCTATCACAAATCGCACGGAACTAACACGAGTCTAGATACCACAAGATACTTACAAAAATCACAAGAAGGTCTTCTACTGACAGTCTATCGAAACAACGCCGAGTATTTGGCTGGATGCTCTTCGCCAAAGGCAACCGGCCACTCCAAAAACACGAGTTGAGGGTTGCCATGACTTTACATTCCGAGTCCTGCCTGGTCAGCAAGGACAACAAACCATTCCCAAATGCTCTTGACATCTGCTACCCTTTTATTGAGGATGGCCCAAGGGGATCCGTGGTGTTCATCCACTCTACTGTTCCCAAGTAAGGAGCTTTGTTTGGCTATTACTCATAGCACCGGATCGTGCGTGCTGACATTGCAAAGATTTCTCCTTGATCGCTCCTACGGGCCGATCATCAATGATATCGATTCCCATCGTGACATTGCTGTCACTTGTCTAGGCCAGCTACTGCAAAGCCTCTATCTGGTCATAGAGCCCTCCGGTTCCTCGCAACTTTACCGTCAAACCGGCCAAGGCTTTCATGCGCTGCTTCCATACGCCATCGAGTACTGGACCGAACACCTTCTCGACTATTTCGAGAGAGCCCCAGAAGTTAATTCCTATGAACAGTCCCAGGTCATGAAAACGCTGCTTGATTTATGTCGCGAACATGATCATGCGTCAGGGGCCCTTGGGCGAGGAGAAGCAGGGAATGTCTCGCACTTGAAACCGGCAGAGGAGGATCACCGTCTGGAATGCGTCAAGAGCTTCCCAGTGGCATTCAATTTGTTGAACTGTGTCATGAATTTCAGGCAAGGGACTGAAGGTACGCGTTCCATCCTATTAATCCCACACCTGGTTCACTGATTGACAACGGTCGAACAGCACAACCTGCTTCCAGCCCAGGTTCAGATCCGACACTGTTCTCGTCGATCCGCCAAGAATATCACGGAGCCATCGTTCATCTCATGGCTCAAAAGTCTTACCCTGGGCTGACATCAGATGAACTCGTGGTGTTCAAGGAAGAGTTCGGGTCGACAGCTTTCGTGTGTCATGTCCGTGGCTGCGAACGATCGGTGGTGGGTTACCCAAACGCCGATGCCTTGAGAGACCATGAGGCACGGCATCAAGGCCAACTGAAATGCCTCGAACCAGACTGCCACTACAATGACATTGGTTTCTCGTCATTAAAGCGGCTAAGAGATCACAAGAGAAAGCAGCATCCTCCTGTCGAGGCAGACCTTCCTCAACAAATCCGTCAAAAACGCCCCAGAGGATCCGCAAAAAGCCCCACAGCCGTCATGGCACCCACTGCCTTGCCCCAGCCCATGTCCCATAAGCCTGCCAACAAGCCGGAGAGTGAGCTGTCCGACAACTCAGGTTCCCCCTCGACCACAGTAATATCGTTGTCGGGAATCCCCATCAGCAACTACAAAGACTACGTGATATCTCTGGATCGCAAAATGCTACTTAAACAGGACGAGATCGCATAGATGATATTCTCACCGAGTTTTCATCAGGGGCTGGCTATGACTATGATGAAGAATAGATTAATTCACACCAAGTAAATTGTTCAGTTTCGAATTAAGCAGATACCAGAGAGAATGGTCGGCAAACGAACCGTCGCTCTCTAGAATGTTGCTCACTAGAGGTATGTTCTGAGAGATCCAACCAAAGACGTCGGGGAATGAAAAGCGCAGGATATGAGGCGGTGCGTGCGTGCGCCGTGAAGGGAGCTACGCGACGACGGAGCATTCATATCTCGCTGAACTTCTCTGGCGCAAACAGCGAACACGAGATTCGACGTATTTCTGATGTGCGTGGCAGAGGACATGAACGCCAAGTCTGCGGGTGTAAGCATTCAACGAGAACTTGGCTTGGAAGATTATGCATGCCGGCTTGACCTTGACTCCCTTCTGCTGCTCAAAGATAGCTGGCGTGAAACCGAAGTCCCAAAACTATTTTCTATCCGTGATGTTATTGAGCCAATAGACATCGAAAAATTGACGTTTTCCGTAATCTTCAGTCTTGCAGACTTGACCTATGCACATTGGCGCAAACGCCACTGAAGCACCAGACTAGAATCCGTAAAGAATAGTAAACGACATGGTCATGGCATGGCTTCCATGCGCTGAGAGCCATAGACAAAATACCAGAGCCATGCAGGCAAAGGCTATGACCGTCATTGTGTTGACGACTCCGAATCGATCTGCCACGTAGCCCTGCAGATCCGACCCGGGACTGCACCGACGTTTAGAAGAGCGTTGAGCATGTAGGTGTCTTGGAAACGCCAGCTCAAATGAATGGCGTAGGAGCACATATATGAGATTGGAATGAAGATGGCGAACTCAACAAGGGCAAGACCAAGCGTCATGGTAGCATAGTTAATATCCTTGAGCGCTTTGAAGTCGACACTGGAGCCCCCTTGCTTATTCGGTGGCAAACTCTTGCGCAGCAAAAGACAAGCAACAAGTCCGTGAACTGCACAGATCAGCGCAATGACTCTGATGGACCACCTGAATCCGATGCGAGGCGCGAGGTAAAGAATAACAAGAGGCATCCAGACGCCACCCACTCCCCCAGAGTGCAAGCAAGGCCAGTCGCGAGACCTCGTCTTTTCATGAACCAATGACCAATGACTGATAGAGCAGGATTGTAGAGGGGCGATGCTGAGATACCCCCCAAGACGCTGAAGGAGAGAAAGAACTGATAGAATTCTTAGGCGAGGTCAAATTAGTTTCTGACTGGGGTCGGAACAAGGACTCAACTTACCTTGAGCGAAGCTCATAAAGATCAATGAAACAATGATTCCTATCGTGCCGGGAACAATCAATGATCGGATGTCGTGCGAGTCAAAGATGGGTCCTGTTCCCCTAATCAATAATTACGTCCCATGATTCTATCTTGAAGCAATGCTTACCAATTTGAGCACCACAAAAGAACAAAAAGAATGCGTAGCCGCTGAAAATCCAACCCGTGGTGAACTCAGCCATTCCACGAAGGTGGTGCTCACTCAGCCAAGCTTGAAGCACAGCCAGAGAGTTGAGCAGGCCCATGGATGGGATCATGGCGCACCAAGAGCCAAATACGATGAGCCATGCTTCTTTCGCGCCGCCGGGGTACTCGTCTTCTGCCTCGAGGGCAGGTCGGGGGTCAGGACCTTGGTTCCAATTAGACCAGTCCAGGTCAGCAGGGAGAAGACATACATTCTGATTCCATTGCCTCACAGCGAGCATCTGACTGTACATCCTGAGCTCGCATGATTGTAGAAATCTCCAGGATATGATTTGGTTGAAACCGAGATGGGGTTCTTTCCAGGAAGAATAATGAGGCAGACAGACCTTTTAACCTCAGTCACAATATAGTCTTGAATCCTTGAAAAATCTCAAATATTCTGATGTTTCCGAGTACCCAGCCAACAATTCTCGTTTTCGCTTGGTCATGTTGGAGTGACATAACATGAAGATGCTGTCACCTCCAAGCTAAAGCCAATCAAGCAGCAACAGCATCTCCGCCTCCGGGCTCCAAGGCACATAAGGCGCAGGAGACATCTCCTAGTGGATCTAAACCTAGAAGTCAAGTGGGTGCCGCCTTGATCTTGACCCGTCTTGGTTTCATGATTCCAAAGAGTTGTGGGCTTGCCATCAACCCTGGCCCTAAAGAACCCCTGACAGTACAACTTCTTTTTCTATCATTGTAGCTGATATTGACTTCCGGAGGAATCATGGATCAATGATAGCCATGTATATAATAGTCTCTAGAAATCTTGTAAAACTATGGTCACGGCATCATGCTATAGGTTGCCTGTACTGGCGCAACCACCGTGTTGTAGAATTGAAGCCGGAACTGCTCAACATTGAACTGTCTTGTCGACTTGGTGCCCTGGAATGAGGACTTAATACACCTCTGAACCGCATTGCCGTATGAGTCGCCTGCCTCGCGGTAGACATCGTCAAGTCTGTCGATGGCAGTATCATATTGATCTAGAATCGGAGATGAAAGGGCTTGTCCTATCGATTGATCATGCAAGGTCTGTCGAAGCTCTTCGAGGGGAGCTTTGAGGCATAGCTCCATAAGAATGACGCCAAGCGTGAAGATGGTTTTGTTGGGAATCAGGCGGCTAAAGTCTCTCGTCGCCGAAAAAGGTGACTGATCGATAATTGCCGGCTGGCGAAATGCATACGAGTTGGATGGGGTCTGTGAAACAAATTGCATCACTCCACTGCTATCATTGACGAAGAACTTGATCTCGTCCTGATCCCATCCTTCTCCCAGCCACGGGCTGTCGCTCAAATGAAGAACGGACCAGGCAATCGAGGTGGCAATAGCATATCGCTGCTTAGCCGAAAGAGCAAGATTCGCATGGGCCTGTGGTCTATTCTGGTTTAGGAGAAGGTGTCTCAACGAGATTGTCCTGGTAAAAAGAGAGAGCTCATCCGAGTGTTGGTTCAGAGAAAAGTGCGAAATCTGTCGGTCCTTGTCGGCCTCTGGGTCTTGGAGACACCCAGTAATGGACCATGGAGCGCATTGTACTCGGACTTTGTCACACAGGTTTGCAATAGTCTTTACGGGCGGCGGGGCCGTGGACGGGGTCGTGACCTGGACTATTTTGATGAGCGGTTTAATCGCGAAATTCGGGATTATTCTCGAGCCCTACCAGGTTGAGGAGGTGTCGATTGAGTGCGATACGGTAGTCGATAGATCATGTCACGAAGACTGGATGGGGAAGACTTGGCCTTGACCATAGTAGGCCTAGTAGTGATTGTCTTTGTGTCTGTCGGACCGTTTTCTTTTGGCATGACGTGAAATTTCCGCCATGAGTGTTCCGATTCTGGGTTCGTCGCATATGACAATCCTGCTGAAAAAGCCGATTGAGAACGCAAAGGCCCTAGATTCCAGTCTAGGTCTATGGTCGCTTGGTGAGATGATGGGCAGTTGCACTGCAAAGCAGATTTTAGTGCTCGGTGGAAAGATCTTAAATATGATCGGATCGAGTCGCAATGCTTCGGGTTGAATCCCTTGATGAGGGCTTGGACTTGGCGAGTGTCATCTTCAGCAGATACCTCGGTCCGTTCAAGGCAGTTCCTTAGATCCTGGTTCCACTTTCTGAGGTCATCGATGAGGGATCGGTTCTTCTTTGAGGCGAAGGAGCGTTTTACTCGACGCCACTCCCATAAAGCCCTATCTGGAGATTCATCTGTCCAGCGAGGCTGGAGTTGAATTCTGTGTTAGTATGGGTTCTTTACTAATAGCTCCAGCACGCTAACTGTGCTATGAAAAGACACCTTGCCCTTGATGGAAGGTTGAAGTAGCGGGATTGGCAGTCTGAACACATCTTGCCCTTATTTCAAGAAAGAGGTTGCCCAAGCGCGATGAATACTCACCTTCCCATTTATATCGATATCTAGATCTCCCAGTAACTTCGACGCCCTCTCGTCCATTGCTTTGATGATGATGACCAGGTCCTGGTGAATGCTGGGAAACTTGGCATAGAGACATTCCTGGAGCTCGTCCATAGAAGGACTTTCTAGTCCAATGTTGCGAAGAGTTATCTCTAGTTGACTCTTTTGCATAATTAAGTCGGCTCGGAGAGTTTGAATAGCGACGTAGTAATTTTGGTGAGTCTCGAAGGGCTCGGCATACTTCTCCAATGCCCAGTTGGCAATGGGAATGGCGCCAAGGACCAGGCCTGCGACCTCAGCCATGGCATGAACGCTGCAAGGATTGTCGATGCTGGGGGAAGGACGGATAGCTACGACTCAGAGCCGCCGCGGGCTAACGTGCGATGAAGAAGGATGGCGGGTGAGGGAGATTGGTGATGGCCCCGCTGCGTTTCTTCCGGCTGGGCATATCAGGCTCTGACCAGGCTGTGTGCGCCTCACCTTTTGTTGGGCAGTGATTGGATGAAGGGAAGTTTCACTGCATGAGCTAAAAACACAACAGGCCTCAGAGGTTAGAAACCCCTCTTTTGCCGGGAGTTCTCTCCATTGCGGCCATCTTCCGGCATTCAACTTAAGACTCCCACCCATCAGATCATTCTCCAACCTAACCACCATGGAGGACGCCCCGAACAAAGCTGCTACGCCGTCGCTTTCCAAGTCGTTTGAGGAATGCATACGGCTATTTCTTAACTTCCGCTTGGCCCTGAGTAAGGGAGATTGTCGCGTGGTACGCCTTGGCCAGGTTGATCTCACTGAGGTGTCAGATCAATACGGGAGAGCCAAAATCTGGGGAGACCAGATGAGAGCAGACCTTCCAGAGAGGGCTCGAGGCTCACTCGATGATACACTTAGGCATGACGATAACCTCAAAGGCTTGGTTGAGAACATCTTCATGCGACTCAGCGGACTCCTCCGCCAAGGCAAGTACATGGAACAACGCAGCCAGGACATTTATCTAACCAAGTTCCAGCTAATTTTATCGCCGAGAGAAAGTACGATCCCGTTCTCGGGTCAGATAACGATTCAATCAGCAGCGTCAGCGCCGACGACTCGGAAACTTCCTATAGCTCTGATTCAGATGACAAGAGCCAACCTCGGAGTAACAGGATGCCAAAGATCCGTCTACTCGTCCAGCAAATCACGGATCAAATTCGATCGCTATATGACCTATCTTCCTTACTTCGCCGTCCCAGGATAGCAGACAAATACATCCGCTCTGTGGGTTCCAAGTTACACAAAGCCGTATCGGATACGCTGCCACTCATGGCCATCTTCAGCAAATTAGATGAAAGTCACATCATAGAAAAGGTACTGCAGTGGCGCGGCTTGACTAAGAGCGGGCAGAGCCTCAGTTGTAAGGATGAGGTGCCTGCTCAAGAGAGACACAGTTTGGAAACTGGCGATGTTGGTAACGTTATGTGGTACTGCCAACGACTTGCAAGAGCGAATACGAGGCGCCGAGAGCAGCTTCAGCACTGGGCAAATCATCCGTATGTTTCCACACAGGATAAGCTCGCCTCGCACCAACCCTTACCAGTCTTGGCAAAGCTTCCTGCCAAAGGACCGGAGACCAAGGAGGAATCGGGAAGCCAGACGTCCACCCTCAAGCCCACAAGCTTCGAGTTCCCGCCTGCGGGGCCAAGGTCAACCATGTCTAAGCAGAGCTTCTCTACAGCTGCCGCCTCAGATGTTCACGATACTAAAACAAACGCTCAGCCGCGGACAGTCTACGCTTCCACGAATGTTGGCCAAGGCAGGTCGAATGCTGTCCCTGACCCCCCAAAGACGGACGGCAAAACGACATTTCCATGTCCGTACTGTGGAATTACCCTTGATTCTAGTGAGATGCAGGATAGGCAGTCATGGAAGTATGTTGAGTTCTATCACGCATTAGTTAGACGCTGCTGACCACACTTATAGGCGCCATGTATTCCGTGATCTCCGTCCATACATCTGCACATTCGAGCATTGCCAGAACCCCGACAAGCTATACGTCAGCCGCCATGAGTGGATATATCATGAGCTTCAGATTCACCGGCGCAAGTATGTCTGCAAAGACTGCCCCAAGGCATACTCTAGCAGGACGAAAATGTCAGCACATGTCCAGGAGCACTATGGCGAATCCATCTCACCGGCACAGCTGGGTGTGATACTGGATCTCTGCGATCAACAGGACGACGGCATGAACGGCGAGAAAGATAAATGTCTGGTTTGTGGAGAGGAGCTCTCATTCTTGGTGTTGCAGAGACATCTGGCTACGCATATGGAGGACATGGCTCTCTTCGTGTTGCCCAATACTCAAGAAGGGCAGGAAATTGGAAGGACCAACGACTCGGTGCAAGCAGAACTCAAGTCCCAAGGGAAACTGAGTGACACCAAGTCACAGGCAAGCAGTCTCGGCTTTTCCATAGCTGAAGATCATGGACAGACCCGCGCCGAGTTCTCCAAGCTACTCACCGACGAGGAAGAGGGGTACAGCTCCAAATTTATCCACTGGAAAGTCCAAGACGACCCAGAAGGAGCATCGTTGCAAGCCCTGGTCCAACAACTAGATGACCCGGACGAGAAGGTCAGATATGCCGCCGTTGAAGCCCTGGGTAGTCAACCAGCTTTGCCATATGAGATCATCGAATCCATGGGGTCAAGCTTGGAATGCCGGGGTCACTCTGGCTGGACAGTACTATCAAGAGCCGCCTGGAAGGGCTATGAGGTTACTTTCGAGCGACTCATCGAGAAGGGGGCCAATTTTGAGTCCAGAGATGAGAACGGACGGTCGCCTCTACATTTTGCCGCTATCAAGGGAAACGAATCCATTGTCACAATTCTGGTTAAGGGAGGAGCCGATCTTGAGTCCAGGGATGACTATGGGAACTCACCTCTACATTTGGCCGCTTATAATGGACACGCCCCCGTCGTTAAGATTCTACTCGAGAAAGGAGCCGATTTCGATGCCAGGGATAGAGATGGGCAGTCACCCCTGCATTGTGCCGTGAATAATGGAAAAGAAGCCGTCCTCAGAATGCTTCTCGAGACAGGAGCCGACGACCAAATGGAGGACAAAGCGGACCACACACCACTGTCACTAGCCACCGAGCGCGGGCATGAGGCCATCATCCAGATTTTGCAGCAACATGCGAGATCCCCCCAAAGTCACCAGTGGTCCGAGGCCTACAGTTCAAATCCACATGATACTAGGGACGTCGCCGTTGGCATCTCTCTTCCTGTGATCGACCGCGATTCCCTGCCTCCCCTCTACAAGAAGGTTGGGCAGGATTGGCATGCCCTCTTTAACCCCCAACTGCAACGAGACCTCGACGTCGATCTAGTCCACGTACTCAAACATTCCACTGCTGTGAGAAGCATGAAGTTCAGCCATGATGGCATGTACATCGCGACTGGCAGTCACCACACAGCCCGAATTTTCGACATACAGACTGGTGAGCACGTGTGTGTCCTTGATCATAGTGCTTCTGATGAGGGCCAGAATGTATATATAAGCAGCGTGTCCTTCAGCCCTGATGGGCACTGCCTGGCTACGAGTATCGGGAACATGATTTACGTGAGTCCATTTCCTGCCTGTGCCTAGCTTCAACTTAAATAAACACTGACATGGCCAGTTGTGGGACATCAAGTCTGGGACAATCCTAGCCCAACTCGAGGGGAGTAAAGGGAAGATTTACGCGATAGAATTCTCTCCTGACGGAAGAAGCCTTATTTCGGGTGGTAAAGATGGGATTGTCCGCTTGTGGGATGTCGATACCCGGACTAATACCCGTACCTTCGCCGCTGGGGGCATCATCTCATCCGTCACCTTTTCACCTGATATGCAACTTATCGTCTCAGGATCAGCAGAAGAAGGTATAACGGTCTGGGAAACTAGCACAGGTGTACGTCTGCCGCGCCTTGAGGTCCCTGAAGAACACGGAAATTGCGCTCTTTCGGTGGCCTTTGCGCCCGACGGCGAGACCCTTGTTTCGGCCAGCTCCAGAAAAGTCAATGTGTGGCGTCTCGGCATGCCTGTCCAAGCTCAAAGCACATGGGAAGTGAACTGTGTCAAGACTCTCCAAGGTCACACAAATATTGTCTGGTCTGTTGCATTCACCCCTGACGGGGACGGGCTGCTCTCTGGGTCCATGGATAGGAGTTTGCAATTCTGGGATCCAAAAGCAGGCTTGGCGCAATTCATGCTTCGAGGTCATAAGGGTACAATTTATTCGGTTGATGCTAGCCCCAAAGGAGACATCTTCGCGACAGCCTCTGGCGACGGGGAGGCTCGTATTTGGTCGTATGGTCCGTACCAGGCAGAGGGAACCTAGAATAGGTAGAGGATAGCTCTTTCAAGCCCTCGACTGAAGAGGCGTTCGAATTTGGACCAAGTACAAAATCAAACAGCGCGTGTTCATCTTAGAGAGATGCGAATATCGATTTTTCGGTTACAAGGCGCAAGCCAAGTATTAAACGAGCAACAATTGCCCAAGATAGAGAGACTGCTGATCTAGGTTCCATATGCAGAATGCTGTTAGGGATTATACATCGTAGTATCATCAAGACGTTACTACGAAACATAGTTCAGTCGCCAACCAAGCAGTAATAACTTCGCAAGAAGGATACGCGCCCATTTTGCCAGTGGACTTTGTCCAATCAAGCTCCCCAGTCTATTCTTGTCCTACACTATCAAACTCAGTGTCACACCCCCATGTACGCCACCACCATCTCGTCTGAAACGCCAACTCCCATCTGCTGTACCATCCAAGGCAGAGCTATTCTCAACACCACTAAGACGGCGCCACTTCAGCCATACGCGTGTCCAGCGCGGCTTAGAGCTGCAGCCAGCTCCAGTCGGGTGGCTTAGGTGGGAGCTCCAAGCTGAGCTCCTTCAGGCAGCAAGATCTCGGGCGGTCAGATCTAGGACTGGGGGGACCCTTGTTGGGTAGAAAGCAGCTTTAGACATTAGGCCTACTAGAAATTCCTCCGGCGTTTACTCATTTTCAACATGACTCGTAGGGCCAGACATTGTACAGCCGAGGACCCCTGGTTAAGCCAGTTGGAAGAGGCTGTTTGCTTCAATTCACATGGGCTTCACTCTGAGCTTGTGCTTGGGGAAAAGTCCAACATATCCATTAATCCTATCCATAAACCATTATAGCCATCGCGGCCATATCATCATACTGTATAGACTAATGCATGGAGGCATGTACACTGCGCCTCAGATTACCAGTCCAAACCATCATATGCGACCCAACATTAAAACAGAGCAGCCAAGACGAGGGGCAGGGCGTAGACCAGACCCATGTTGATGATGGAACCGTGGCCGGCAGTGTTGGCGGGAGTAGTGCTGCTGCCACCATCGTCAGAGCCAGAGCCAGAGTCTCCGGAGCCGGAACCAGAATCGGAACCGGAGCCAGAGTCGCTGCCGGAGCCAGAGCCGGAATCAGAGCCAGAACCCGATCCAGATCCAGAGTCGGAACCCGAACCTGAGCCGGAGCCACCGGAACCTGAATCGGAGTCAGAGTCATCAGATCCGGACCCAGATCCAGAACCGCCAGAACCTCCAGAGCCGCCGGAGCCGCCGTCCTTGTCATCTCCATCCTCATCTTCATCATCGCCAGAGCTTCCACCGCTACCACCGGAACCACCGGAACCACCCCGGCTTCCGGAAGATCCAGATCCAATATCTGAAATTCTCGCCTTAGCAACAGTCAACTCAACAGGCTGCTCGCCACACTCCTGGACCATATCAATCTTGGGCTTGTTGTTGGTCGCCTGGAAGCTGTTGCTAGTAAGATCCTGAAACTTGCCATCCGTCACCTGAAGCTCCGAGTTGTACACGTCCGAGCCGTCCACCATCATCTTGAAGATGCACCCCTTGACCACCTCGTTCACCTCAGTCTTATCAGAGCTGGCGCCTGCAGGCTTCTGCACCTTGACCGAGGCGATGACGCGGACGTAGTTATCCTTGGGGATCTCGAGGGGTGACTCGACGTTGATGGTGCAGTCGGCCTTGGAGTTTGCCTTGGGGGAAAGGACACTGATTCTGTTAGTCGAATGTTGGAGTAAGATCAGGGATGGGACTTACATGGCCGTCTTTCCATTGACTGTGCTGAACTTGGCGTTTTCACCAGGCTCGGCGTTGTCAAGAGGAAGGTCGATGACCTTGCTTGTCGCAGCAGAAGTAGCAACGGTCGTGAACGAAGTCTTGTCTCCAGAGCCTCCAGCAGTCTTCGACGCTACGACAGTCTCCTCGGCGTCATCATCATCATCATCACTGCTACCCGTGGTGGCCGAGGTATCATCGTCCGTCGCCGATGGCTCGCTGCCAGTCTCCTCAGGCTGGTCATCGTCCGTAACAGTAGCTTCACCATCATCGTCGCTGCCTGTCGTGGCCTCGGGGCCCTGGTACGAGGGGTTGTTGGTGGCAGCACTAGTAGGCTCTTCTGTGGGCTCAACTGTGTCGGGCACAAGCTTTTGTGTGTCCGTGGGTTCTTCACCATCATCGGTATTCGTGGGCTCGGGTGTCGCTTGAGGTGTCTCTTCAGGTGTCTCGGTCTCTCCCGATCCTCCAGTTTCTTCAGGGGTATCGTCGTCGCCACCCCCCGTCTCGATGGTCGGCTCGGGCTCAGCACCACCGGTGGGCTCAGTGTCTTCGCCACCAGAGGAATCTGTAGGTGCGGGTTCTTCATCGTCTGTTGTTGTTGTAACGTCCGGGGTTAGCGTGTTTGATCCATCAAGATTGACAGGCGGCCGAGCCTCAGGTGTCTGTGAAACAGGTGCCTGGGTAGTCGGCACCTGTGTATCAGGTGCCTGAGTATCAGGCTCCGCGGCTGTCGTCGTCACGTCCGCCGGAGCCTCGGAAGGCTCACCTGGAGTTTCTGACGGGGTTTCCGCAGGTCCCTCTGGAGCAGCTTCGGTCGGAACTTCTGGAGCTTCCGAGGGAGTTTCAGAAGGAACTTCGGGAGCAGCCTCAGAGGGTCCTTCACGAGCCCCGCCGGGCACTTCTGGATCTGGTTCCCCAGAAGGCACTTCCGGATCTTCCTCGGCAGCCGTTGGCGACACTTCAGGCGGCGTATCATCAGGTAAAGGCTCACTTTGTGTTGGCTGTTCAGGCGCGGGTTCAGGTTCCGTATTGGCAGGGACGTCGCCACCAGCATCGCCGCCAGTCTCTCCGCTTCCGGTGTCATCGCGTGTGACGATATCAGGAGCTGGGGCTCCAGTGTCGGCAGCCGTTTGGGCTAGGCCCCGGACGGCGAGAAGGCCAAGGATAAGGCCGCTTGAGGGACGCATGGTGTTGACTTTTGCGTTCTGAGGATGGCTTCAATGAATTGCCAGAGATGAAAGAGTGAATCGTAGATGTCTTGTCAGGAGTCTATACCGATCACCAGTCAGGGCTGGACCTCGTCCCTATATACCTCTCCTCCCCAACTTCCCTAGCAACGGTAACCCCGCCCTATGAGTTGTCGTCTCAGTAGGCGAAGTTTTTGAGGCTTAGAGCTGAAAGGCCCATGATGCGAGCTGAGGCAACACACCCCTAGTGCCAACTTTGGACCGGTAGCACGGCAGCCACCATGCCATTGGGCGGGTCCCCCCAGCGTCTAGGGCTGAAGGATCGGTGAGCAACGGCCTCAATGTTTCTTCTGGAGCCCAATGACAGGCTTGTCAGCTGTCCATTCACCCACCTCTGCTCCACAGGGCTTCAATACTTTGCAAAGCATGTCTCCCAACCTCATCGGCGCATAAACCACAACGAGAACAACGCAAGAGGGCTGGACCTGCCGCGGGGGGCTTTGCGGCGCCATGGTTGGGCTGCCTCTTTATTGTGGTGGACGCCACGGAGATGCGGGTTGTCGCTAGTCCAGTAGCCAAAGCAAGCCACGCCACTTGTAGGTCGCCGACTAGAAAGCCACATCGCCGCTTTTTGACGGATGCTGAGAGACGGCTGAAGGGAGAGGTCTTGGCATGGCCAAGTCAACCTTGCACTATGGGACTGGACCGCACAGTGTCTCTCTAGGCGAGGCAACCTTCAGTGGATTCTAGGCCGTCCAAAGGCTGTCGCGGTTATGGTAAGCTGGTACACAACCCGTCTCAGCGCTGGGGCCCAGGACCTCTCAGACGCCCGGTAATTCGTTTAAGCTTATGCGGCTAGCATCAATGTTTATTTGCCCTTGTCAGACAAGCTACAGCCAAACAAGGTCTAGAGCTGCGTGAATGGAGAGGGCTTTGCTCACCAGGTCTCAAACCTGGTGGGCCATTTGAAGCGGCACGGAGGAAACCCGCGCCTCCGACCAAGGGTTTTGTCAAGAAAACTCTCAGAGGAGTAACAATAGGCGAGAGGCCATTGGGGAAGAGCCTTGTAGAAGCTCTGTCACCTCGGAACGAGGCTCCCAGGAACGAGCCTCGCTTGGAAGTGCAAAAGCGAGCCTTGCAGTTCTGAGACAGATATACGCACATATGCAAAGAGGCAAGCTGAAAGGTTCCCCAGATATCACGCACAAAATTCAAACAGGTAAAGTGCTCATTTAATTGTCGTCACAGGATGCCCTTTGCAGAAATCTCACCCACCATGAACTCGTGATCTGACTAACTATTCATTCTCTTCTGAGAAAATGACTGATTCACGAGCAACCGAAAGAAGCACGCCAAGAATGCCAAGAATCGCACCTACCGAAAGACCAGCCTAGACCCAAGACCTCCCTGGATCAACGCCGATCAGCAAGCATCTCGGTTCGGTCGTCAGCCCTACCAGTTCACTAATTACCACCAATTACCACCAAATTCTTGTCCATGCAAAACCTCATCGTAAACAACGTGCACTTTGGGTATTGCCAGCCGCGGACGTGGCTGGCAGTCAGCAACGCCTTGCATCACTTACCTGAAGGCTGCAGATTTCAAGTAGGGCGGCAGATGCGGTTGCCGTGGTTGTACTACGTACGTCAGAGGGTAAACAAGCAGACCAGGTTTCGCCTTGTGGGCGCAAGCCAAAGGCTGACTGATGTCTGATGTCGAGCTTAATGACTTCAAGAGGCCTCAAGACTCGAGAATGCAACCAGTGTCCCCAATACAGGTAATATTGTAGGCAACGCAAAAGTGATGAGTGACCTTTCATGAGTCATTCACATCTTGTCTGTTTCCTTCTTCTTGGTATGAAGAGGGGATCGGCGACTCTCTATTAAGCCACTTAAGCTGCGGCTGACCGGAGCTATTACCTATTTCATAAGGCCATAGAGTAATTGCTGTGGAGATTACGCAGGGAGAGAATGAGAGGACAATTAATTCAAAGCAAAGTCAATCAATTCCTGTTTCGTCGGAATCGACTCAAGAGTCATGTAAACCTAGAGTGTCACTACCTCTCATCTCAACCAACAAGCCCAGGTGTATCAACCGATCCGTAAAACAAAAACAGTATTCTCTCCAGAGACGCCATCAGCGGCCAATTCAACAATTCCAGTGGGGAGCGTCTGGGTCCTATCCGCGTACTTTTTCACTTCGCGCCCTCCCCTTGAACGACACAGTTAGGCCTGGGCTCCAACATGTTTAGACCTTCCCACACGGCCGAGCCCACTCGCATGACCCTTCTCCTCTCTTGGAGATGGTGGTGTATGTCTTGGACGACTCCGAACTTCCCCGTCTACATGACAGTTAGCATACTTCAGTCTTTTACAGGGTGGGACGACGCATACCCTGGTTGGTCAGAATTTGGCAGGCTGTCCACACTGTCATATACCGCATGGTGGATGGGATAAGGTCGCTTGACTGGCTGGTCTTCATGATTCATTAGTTTTATGTTCATATTTCCAAGATTTTGCACTTACGGATGGGGACATATCCAGGATTCTTTGGCAAGTTATCCGGGATTTGAGGTCCTACCCTGTAGCGATAGTGAGGGTGTTGGCGATGGTGAGGGCGGTCGAGGTGATAAGGACGATGGGGTTGGCGAAGATGCTTCACCGCGTTGTGAGAAGGTGGGGAAGGACGGCCGAGAGGCTTGTGGTGAGAGTCGAGTGGCAGCACGCACTCGGCCTTGACATGAGACTTGCTATAGCTAGTCGAGCAGCTGAAACCACTGATCTCCTTGGAGGACGCATCCACAATGATCTCAGTCTCGCTCACGCGGAGGGTTCCATGACCGTAGTCATCAACGTTGAACTCGACATCAAGCTTGAGATCCGAGATGGTAAGCTTGTTGCTGCAAGCCGCACAGTGAAGCTTCTTGTCGTTCTCCTCAACGTCGTAGACAGTCGTGAGGACAGTGCCGGTGAGCTTGCTCTTTTCAAAGGTGACGGAAAGTCTCTGGACTTCAGCCGAAGCTGTCTCCGTGGCCGCACAGAAAGCAACCCATCCGAGGAGGACGATACCAATGGGGAACACCATGGTGAGAGCTATTATCTTTGCACGGAGCTGGGAGGCGGAATGGGGTGTTGTTTTTCTATCAGAAGATTTTTCCATCCAGGTTTACGGACCATTTCTAAACAGCTGGGAAAAGCCGTGGATTTATACCTAGAATGTGGTGCTTGAGATGAGAACAGGTTGCTTCATAGGCTCAACAAGAAACGGGATTCGAGGGGTAATGACCTCTTCGTGGACGCACTTGGGGTTTTTGGGCGACGCCACGAGGTGATATCAACCAAGTCTGATGCGCTGATTGCTACCATCTCCGAGCGCTTGTCAGATATGGTTGCTCGATTATGCACGGCGAGGTTCATGATGGCATAGCGCATTACATCGTCTGTGGAAAACATCCCCGCCCAGGGACAAATCAGTTTGTGGGAATGTAAATGGTCATGACATGGCCGAGTCGGACGGCGAGCGGGAGGCCTCTTGGCGGCCCGACTCGGCGGTTTCGGTGCTGCTTTTGATTCTCAGCATTTGGAAAGAGAAGATGCGGCTTCTGTTAGGAAGCTCAACGCCGACAAACTTCAGCCGGTAAGTCGTACCCCACTGTCATCGCCATTCTCATGGAGTCATGGCAGGCCCCCGAGACAAGCCGAAGAAAGAGGAGGGGCACCATGTAACCAGCAGAGGCTGCTCCTCTAGCATGCTTAGGATCATGGAAAGCTATTTGATACATGCATATTTCTCACACTGCGATAACAGTCAATTGCCCCAGACGTGGTACCAGACAATACCTCCCCTAAACTCAATCGCTCATGTCGAACGCGCCATTGCGTGCGTTCAGTATCAACGCAGATGCGTAACCCAGAAATCTCTCAGTCCTCAGATATAATGGAGGTCAGGCTCAGACTCTGATAGGTTCATCGCTATCTTCACCATGTAGCCAAGCTTCATCTCATTGGCTTGGCGGGCCAAGACGGCCGGCCTCCAACATCTGCACGTCAGCCAAAATGGAAGCCAACGCGTCAATGGCCGGCCTCCCGCTTCAACAACAGCTTACGGAAGGGAAATGACTTCGCGGCGACCTAATTCGATTGAAGTACAAATACAGCCAATGTTACTCAAGCTCACATATCTTGGACACTCCTCCTTCATTCCATTTCTGTCTGGAATTTTCTGACTGCCTTCTACTTCTTCAACGATTAGACCTGACTGTTAGCAGAAGGTTATTTCAACAAAAATGAAGTTTTATGCCGTCGCCATTGGTAGAACCACGGGAATTTTCGCAACTTGGGAGTAAGTTACCTGATAAGTTCACCTGCGTGGACCTTGAACTGAGTTTGTGCAGCGAAACAAAACTCCAAGTAAATGGTTACAGCGGAGCAATACACAAGTCATTCAAGTCGAGAGAGGAGGCTCAGGAGTTTGTGGACCAGTACAAGAAAGAGAGTGAGCCAGTAGTCGGAAGGGTCATTTTTGATGAGCCTGAGGAGAAAGTCACCGAATGGATGAGGGAGTCGCCCAGCCCAAGACTGAGCCGTAACAAGCGCGAAGACAGCCCAACCAGCGCGGCTGATGGAGTGAGTGGAGAATGGCTGTTGCGTCTCCAAAGAAGGGCAAAGTCCGTCGTTTGAAAGTTGCAAGACGGATAGGGAGATATAAGAGAAGGGAGAGAACCAAGTTATATGAAATGTATTTTCGTAGATAATTTACTCTTATTTTCATTGAATTATAGTTCTAAAGTACCCTGATATATGCACGAGCGCTGTCATGATCAATTGATCGTCATGTCTCGGAGGGATTGAATCGGCTATTGCAAATTCGTTGATTGAAACCACATCTTGTAAGCAGTTTCCCCTTCAACTTGACAATGTTTTAGTCTCCAGTGCGCATAAAAGAGCTTATTAATCTTTATCATGAGTTGTGCCCCTGCAGACGGACATAACGGAGATTACTAGCCGGCATGTATTCGTAAGCCCAGAGGAGGTCAGATTTCTCTCAACTTCGCATTTTAATCACGAATCGAGCCAAACTCCATGTCACACTCAGTCTCGGCTCGCGCCTTGTCGCGCCTCGGTACGGCGTGCGACGAGTGTCGCCGTCGCAAACAGCGATGTGACGGACAGCAACCTGCATGTCGCGTCTGTCAAGAGTCTGGGTTGACGTGTCAGACAA
This sequence comes from Fusarium liriodendri, assembly GCA_023509735.1. NCBI lineage: Eukaryota > Fungi > Ascomycota > Sordariomycetes > Hypocreales > Nectriaceae > Fusarium > Fusarium liriodendri. The sequence continues at coordinate 91,280 of JALLKD010000207.1, read as the reverse complement.
CGCAGCGTGGTGCACGAGGACCAAAGAAAGGCTACATAAAGGCCTTGAAAGATCGAGTATTGGAACTCGAGGCTCTGTTGCAAAACCATGTTGGTACAGAACAGCTGCACCCAGAGTCCAATCACGAAATCCCATACGACACAATACTACCGACACCGTCTACAGGACTGTCGGACGAACCGCTAAATAACGATATCCCGTTTTGGTTGCCAGAGATTACCGGGAATTATGTGGCTTTGACAGGTTCCCTATCTGAGTTGACACCGGCTTCCATGCCGTCCCTTGTCTCTTCCAATTCTCCACAGATTACGGGCATGACGCATGCTGAACTGTATGATAGTCCCTTGACAAGCAGCTTCTACAGGGCCCTATTATTGATCTTTACAGGGACCAACTCTATTTCGACCGTGTGCATCCGTCTATACCCATTCTCCATCAGAGACGATACCTATCTTGGTCCAAGACTACGCCCAAAACCCCCTCTCGGGCTTGCCTTCAACATGCTATATGGGCACTAGCATCTCTCCTATCAACCCAATTCATCCATTTGATAGATCCACTCTATCAAAACGCTAAGCAGATGTTGGAGTCTCTCAGTCTCGAGAGTAAAGACGCCCATAGTCACGACACAGAGCTCGTACAAGCATGGGTGCTGATTGCTATATATGAGTCGATGCGTACATATCATCAGCAAGCATGGATGAGCGCTGGTCGGGCCTTTCGCTTGGTTCAAGCCTTTCATTTCCATGAGTTAGACATACCGACCAAGAATAACCTCACTCCCCTACCAGAAAGCGACACTTTCATCGAGATTGAAGAGAAACGGCGTGTATTTTGGATGGCTTATTTTCTTGATCACCTGTTCAGTGCACGGAATGACTGGCCTGTTACTTTGAACGAGCACGTGGTCAGTCCAAAGGATCCGCATCTTTCGAGCAAGCTGACATCCTCCTAGATCTGTACCCGCCTACCAGCAGCGGAAAGCAAGTTTCAAAGCGGTCAATTCGCACTGGGAAGTTTCTTATCAGAAGCCATGACCAATTCCAGTCTGATTACATCATCTCCATTCAACGAGTGTCTCATACTAGCTACTATCTGCGGCCGCAGCCTGCTCCACAATCACCAGGACAAAGTGTCGAAAGCTTACGGTGATCTGGGCTCAGAATGGGAGCAGCAACGCAAATGGCTGGACAATATTCTCACAACAAGACTTGAAGCACTATCAAAGTTTTATCCATCTCCAACAGAATTACACGATCCGCTCCTGTTGTTTGCCCACATCCTCGGACAGACCACGGTCGTGTACCATTGTAATGGCATGATTCAGTCTACGGTCAACTCCTCGACCTTGGAAAATTACAATTCCGAGTACCTCGAGATCCAGAGTCGCGCTGTGGCTGCCATCAAAAAAATCGTCTGCCTCGCAAAAGCCATGAGCGAATTACATTTCTCCAAGGTACGCCACTCACAAACGTCACATCTGTGCCTTTGCTAACATTCCCATCCAGATTCACCCCTTGATGCCAATTCCATTATTCATCTGTGCCGAGTTTCTCTACGAGAACTGTTCTAGGCACGAATCTTTTCATCAATGTCTACAAGAGTTGCTCTCCATCTTTTATGGACTCACGAATGTGAACAATCATGAGCAGAGCTACGTCGACTTGCTGCCTCGCTCATGCATCTCCAAAACGAAAGAGATGCTTAAGGATGGCATTGGGGCTAGTACAGTTGAGGCATAAAACTTGGAGGACCGGCGAAATTAGTGACATCTTTATTATACCCCACCATGAATGCTACAAGACTGTAACCTCTGTTGTGACACGGTCAAAATGTGACGATCCGACGATTGACGTTGGACATGGCTCCGATCGAAGAAAAACGGTTCGTCATGAAGTTGACCACCAGTCACAAGCAAGGTCGTATCCAACCGGTCAAGGAAGTCCTCGGGACGATCTAGCCAAGTCAAGACGCCAGCCACGCACAAGAAAGCAGACTAGCAACCCCAAGGAGCCAATAACCCTCGCGTGAAACTAAGCATTTAACGGATCCCTGCTCCGCCTATTCCATATCTCGCATGTGCTATCGATGCCCCCGGAGGCGCAGTGCAGTAGCACGAACTGAAAAGTCCCCCTCTCCTCATCTCGGCTATTTATCCACCTTGATTCCACTCATCACGTACATCAGACGGGCCGGCCCGCTGAAGTTTCAAGAATCCTCCGCCCACTTCTCGTCATCTTTGGCCAGCATCTTGCTTCTCGTGCCCAGCTTACTCCAGGGCCAGGGCTTCGTCACTCTCCCCGATCGCCACTGCATCCACTGGTCTGCATCCTTGCAACTTCGAGCCCCTGTCGCAGCTCGCCGCAATGGCTGTGGTAGCAGCCCTTTTGGACAACTTGGTGCCACTCGTGGTCTGCTGTTTGGGCCTCTTCATTGTCCACAAGTTGGTCGTCTACAATAAACTCAAGCAATTTGGCGGCCCCAGATGGACTGGTCTCACCGATTGGCCTCATAGCAAGGCCATGCTCCAAAACCGTTGTCATGAATGGTACGAAGAGGCGAATCACAAATACGGTGAGATATTTCATCCTTGGCTTGCTGAGCCTTGGTTCTTGACGTGATGAACCTCACTCACACTTCTAGGCCCCATTGCGAGAATTGCGCCCGCCATCCTCGTCACGTCATCTCCCGAGGTCTGGATGCATGTCAACAATAAGCCGGGCTACAAACGGTCTGACTGGTACTACAACGCCTGTCGTATCGAGTATCAAAAAGACAACGTCTTCAGCCAGACTGACAACGACAAGCATGACCAAAGAAGAAAGCAGATGGCTCCTGGGGTATGTTACCTTTCATAGCTACTCATCAAGCACTTACTGACATCTCTAGTACTCTGGACGAGAGAATCTGGAGCTCGAAAAGTCCATTGACCTCCGGGTTCAAGAGCTAATCGACCTCATCCGCTCCAAGTATCTCTCAACCCAAGACCTCATTGTCCCAGTAGACCTTGCACAAAAGATCCAGTACTTGACGCTCGACGCCATCAGCAGCATCAGCTTCGGCAAGGAATTCGGCATGTTGCGTAGCGACTCTGACGTCGACGGATATCTCCAGTCAAGCGAAGAAGGTCTTGCGGCTGGTAATTTTGCTCTTGCTCTTGGCATCAGCTGGATGGCTCACGCTCCCATCATCGGCGCCCACATTGCACCCTCTCCGAAAGACAATACTGGATTTGGAAAGATGATGAACGCTTGCTTCCGCTGTGTTGATGAGCGTGCCGCAAACCCCACTGATAAACGATCCGATATGCTGGCATCCTTCATCCGCCACGGTCTTTCAGGCGCCGAGTTACGTTCAGAAGCTCTTGAGCAGCTCATTGCTGGCGCCGACACCACATCTACCGGCATCCGTGGAGCTCTCCTGTACATCATGACGAACCCAAGGGTATACTCCAAGCTGCAGAAGGAAGTCGACAATGCAGTCCAGTCTGGTCAAGTTGGCGAGGGCATCATTCCTATCTCCGAGTCGAAGCAACTCCCGTATCTTCAAGCAGTCATCCGCGAAGCGTTACGAATGTGGCCCCCAGCAGTCAACATTTTCTCCCGCGACACGCCTCCAGGGGGTGATACCGTGACCGTCAACGGCGAAAGCGTCTTCCTACCAGGGAATGTCTCCATCGGATACTCGGGCCATGGAATACACCACAGCAAAGAAGTCTATGGCGAGGACGCAAAGGTATTTAGACCCGAACGCTGGTTGAACGCAGACCCCGAGAAGCTCGCTGCCATGATTCGCACAAGTGAGCTCGTCTTTGGGCATGGCAAGTTCCAGTGCCTGGGTAAGCCAGTGGCCCAGCTTGAGCTTGGAAAGACCATATTTGAGGTAAGAAAGAGACAAATTCCCGTGCTGTCAATATCTAACGTTAAGCATAGTTGATGCGTCACTTTGATTTGGCTCTGGTAAATCCGACGAAGCCGTGGGATGCGCGAAACTCACTTGGTCTGTTTACTATATCCGATATGTGGGTGCAGGCAATGGATCGAGCCGACGGATCCAAGGCCTAGTAAGAGAGGGAGGGACTCGAGCGATTCTGTCCAGGATCAAGACTATATAATGATTGAGCTGGAACTCTATTTATGATATCGATGCCTCCAAATATGTGTACTGTCAAGCGCTCGGGGTGTTCTTGAAGGTCGACCACGTCAGTCCCAGTTTGCTGTACCGTTCATTCCTTTTTATCGTTTCAGCTGAAAGGAGCGCATAAACATTCCCATAATATCATGCCCAATCTACATATATACTCAATATGGGTGAAACCATTCTGTCTGAGGCTATCATATCCAATACTAGAACCAATCAAAATAAATGTCGTGATAAATCAGCGCTTAGCGACGAACGGCAGTCTAGACCTAGCCCATACCGTGGGCATACCTTCGAGGCCGCTAAGAGGGCCAAGGGGAAAGGGCTACTTGGCTGTGTCGGGCTTCTGTGCGTAAACATTGGTCCTATGGAGTGGGTAAGCGAAAGAACGAGGAACAAGGTTAAAGAACCACTTACATGAGGTAATAAGGCCGGATCTTGGTGTTGCGTATGGCCCGGCGCATCTCCATGACAAAGATCTGCACCTCGTCGTATTCCCATCCCATTATCTCCCGCAGCATGAACAAGGCGAAGCCCTCCAAGCTTTCGTCCATAAAGGCCAGGTTGTACGCGCCAATCTGCTTCATCCTTGGGTCGCTGCTCCAAGCACCGCACGGCACTTGGTACTCCTTCTCCACAACCTTTTCGAAGCCGGCTTCAGTAATGAGCTTGCGCTGGGTGCCGTCCATTGCGATGCGGAGCGTCCTGTTCATCTTGTCCGTCGCTTCCCAGAATACCTTGGCCCAGCGCTTAAAGATGTGGTCAGGGTCGTCCCTGATCTCGGGCAGGTCACTGTGCATGTGGATGTTGATCTCCATATTCTCGATCCATCCACCGGGCGACAATGCCGTATATGCCTGACGATAGAGTTCGCCCCAGTCACTAATGCTACCGTAGAGGGCACGAATGTGGATAAAGTCGAAGCTTTCGGGGCGGAACGTCCATTCGAGCTGCGCGTCTTCGATGTGGAAAGCGCAGTTCGGGGGCACCCAGTTGGGCTGAATGGCGCTGATATCGGTACCAATAATCTCGGTCTCTGGGTACGCGTCTGCCATATCAATAGCCCAGATGCCGGTACCCGTGCCTACGTCGAGGACCTTGGACATGCGAGTGACGGGCGCGTCAAACAAGCGGTCGTTCTTGAGCATGACCATGAAATGGTGCGCTATGTCGAGGCCATTATTTTGTCTATCATCGTTTGGACCCCAATATTCGGTCGTTTTCGAGTTCTGAAACGTTCGCCCGTGAAGGTTGCGGTAGTCAAAGATGCTTTCCGACAGAGACGCGGTTGACGACACAATGCTAGCAGAACGTTAGCCAAGGGCGCGCGCCACGAGCAAGCCCAACTTGCCTTCCATCGTCCTCATATGCGGAATCTTCTCCAGCATCATCCTGGTCCTATTGGATCGGTCTTAATTAACACCCCTGCCTGTCAAAGTTGGGGTCGAATCAACGTACAAAGGGGATCTGCGTGTTTGTCGGGTGGGACGTGGTATCGCCAGGGGACGACGTTTGGGCCACCTCGGCTGGCGACTTCGGAGACTTCGGCGACGACTTTGGTGACGACTTCGGGACGTCTTGATCAGACTTGGGGCTAGACATGATGGTTGTAAAGACTCGGCAACAGACAGCTCGGGTGTGACGATGTGGGGATTCCGCTCTCTCTAGTGCCCTGGGAAGCGTTCTTGAAGACGGTAGGGAGAGGCATCGCGGGAGCCAGCTAAATTAATTACCCCGCTATTCGCCGGAATGAAGACGCGATAGTTCCAGGGGTCTGAGACCCATTTGTCAGTCCATCTTTCGTCTTTGATCACCAGTTGGCTAGGGACAAGTATTGGCTCTTGTGGGATGAACAAAGTTTGATGGAGCTTCTCTCTTTTTAACTCAGATGGATAACCTCAAAGCATTGATGCTCAATGTGTTGGTTGCAGCCAGAACGGTCACGTCACGTGGACTCCGCTTGGCTGACCGGTGCTGGGGTCCGTCCCAAGGACCTGGTAACCGATCAGCCCCTTATGCACCCGCCCAGGATTGATTGGAATGCGTTGAACTGGTGCTGCGTAGTGTGTGATCCTGCCTGTGTAATTAGGATCTAATGGCTTTTTTCTGCTGCATACTTAATGCAGCCATCCGCAACTCTTCACACTCGAGACTCGACCCCTGGAAAGCCGCCATGGCAGACTAAGGCCTGTTACTGCAGAGATAGGAATCGCGCCCTCCGCACTAACACACAACCACCTCAACAACCAGGCACGTGACGTGTTCAGATCCCAACCTAGCTTTCTCCCTGACAAGACATTGTCTCCATTCAGAATATCCTTTTCATCTCAAGGAATCAATCACCGTTATTGGCATCCAAAGTCAAGTCGCCGCGCTCTTGTCTTGCACCAATCGGACCTGCCAAATATCAACATGACAATTTCACACCCGGAGACACTTCAAGACCTCCACCAAGACCCTGTGCGAAAATACAAGATCCACGGCGCGAGAGTGGGCGAGATTTGGAGATCACTTTCGAAGAGCAGCACACGGCAAAGTGCTGAAGCACCCATTGGATGTCAGCCTCGGCGCTGTTTACAAGTTCATACCAGATTGGAATCTTCGCGACGTCGCAGAGCCAGATTCCGACTTCTTCCTCGAACTTCTCAAAACTAGAGGGACAACTGCCTTAATCTAGCAGTACCGCGACAGCCACTACTAATATGCTGTAATTATGATGGATAGAAAATACCTCCGACACGCCGAATCTTTCGAGAACTGGTATACCTTCATTGATGAAACGTACGGAGTATTTGTTAAGCTCTTGGATGAGAAGGAAATGCCAATGGCTATATTTGATCCTGCCATAAAGGCCATGGCCTGCATGGCCAACCTGTTCGACGAAGCCGGTAACGCACGCCTCCATACCTATGAAGGTTAAGCCAGAGGAATTGACCAGGACCGACCCGCACTCTCACTACCTCCTACGACTATGTCAACCTGATACCACCGTTGAAAAAGCTGCGGATTGGTTGAATAAACTGAGCGAACTTTACGCTTCTCATCCTTCGGAGTGCGAGCTACTGGCAGAATAGGAAGCCGATTCTTTATTGAATTTGGCCACGATCACTGTATTTGTCCAGGATCTCGCCTCATCGACCTCCCTCCCCACGACTTCAAGCAAGAAAGGCTTATTCGCAATGAGGAGTCAGGAGCTGGAAGCCGAACTGGCACCAATCAAGATGGAGATCGACGTGAGCGACTATTTCGCCCCTATTGACAACCTTCTCGAATCTGGAATGGCTGATAAAGCCTTGGACGCGATGGAAGCGCACGTTGTCCAGAGGGCTGGCGCAACGCTGAGATGTCTACCACATCCTAGTCGAAGAGTATATCGCTAGTCTTGAAGATCAATGTGAGCAAGCCAAAGCACGAACAAAGCAGGACAGCTTGAGCAGAGGTAAGTAAATTCCGGTGCTGGCCACCCAAGAGCCCCAGGAAAACCGGGTGGAAAGCTAAAGGAGAAACGAAAAGACACAGCCAGCCTAACCTTCATCTTTCAATGTGGCTATGAACCCGCCCATGGAAGAAGCGCAGGAGCCTGCGCAGATACGGGAGACTCTGAGTGTGAGCAGCTCAACGACGAATATCTTGATGAAGATATTCAAAAAGTCAGAAGCTCGAGGCGCAGTGAGTTGGGTGTCTTTTGAGGCGGCTATGGCCGATCTAGGTTTCTCTATCTACTCGAAGTATAGCTCCATCTATACTTTCCGGCCTCCTGAATCCATGGCCATATGCAGGCCCGTCACAATCCATCGTCCGCACAATGGACAGGTCGAGAGGGTTTAACTTTCAATCCTATCACTCAGGCTCAAACGAACCTATGGATGGAGTGAGCAGACGTTTAAAGTTGCTTGAAGATGTGACTATATCGTCTGTTTCGAGCAACCACGGAATAAATCTCATGGTCCAGCTAGTTTCCCAAGACATAGGCATCATTCATAATTAGCGACAGTCCCTCGGACCCGTTTGAGCACCCCAAGTCTAAACACACAAAATATCACGAAACAGCAAAGACCATTACCCAGGCTCTTGTCTTCAGCATAGTCTGTCACGGAACATGGCAATCTCGACAACTAACAATGCTACTCGGCGAGTGGATGTTTGGCGCGCGTTCACGACGCAATACAACCATACAGCGATCTTGTCCAACAAGGGACTCTAACGCACAGGCTACCTTGTTCGTTGCAAACTAGCATTATCGCATTGCCTGCCGAGCTCGTTCACCCGACGGCCTTTGTTCAAGAATTTGCTGCACAGGATTTCGAAGGATTGTCGCGTCGCATTGGGGGCTGTGCGTTAGCGGCGGCTCAGAAATATCCATTGATCCATTGTCGGCCAGCTGGCAGTTACTCAAAGACATGGAATCTGCCAACAAACGATTGTACGCCACTGATTAATAGCTTCGATTGATAAGCCGGCATTGATCAACACAGACTCTCGACTCATGCAATCACTCAGCTGAGGCAACAAACAGGCCGCGTTACGATTCGTCTCACCCGAACAAAAGGACCCATTTGCCTCGGTACATGGTAAGAAATGCTCCATTCTCACGCTTGGCGTCGTCTTTAATTCGTCTCCTCGCATCCCCCCTAAAAAATCGTTGGGTGCCACGTTTTTTGGTGGGAAGCAGCTTAGCAGCCTTCGTTGTCCCCGGGGCGGCCGAAGCCTCCGAAAGAAGAAGTCATCCCGGTCGGACAGCGACCGAATAGTCAAATACCCCGTCGGACTTTTTCGAGAAATCCCCAACGGTATATCAAAAACGCTAGCGACTCAGCCTTACAGGAGGATTTGTTTTTATAAACAAGCGTTCTCCCTTTCCTAGCGTCTTCCTCATTCATCCTTTTTAACGCATTACCAGCAGCCATGTCTCCAAAGCTCCCCATGCTGCCCGGCTTCACCGCCGTGAGTGACCAGATCCTCGTCCGAGAAGCTCTTCCTGAGCAACCTCCTGCCGATCATCCCGAAGCTGTCGTCATCTACGGCTGGGGCGATGGACTTCCCAAGCACGTCTCCAAATACGCTGAGGGTTATCGCGTGCTGTTTCCCTACTCAAAGCAAATCATCATTCTGAGCCCCATCTCAAAGGCCATGTTTACCAGCCTCGACCAGCGGACAGAGGCCATGGTTCCCGTTCTTGAGAACCTTGAGAAGCTCCTAGGAGACCGAAAGTCGTCGGTTTTGATTCATGCCATGTCCAATACGGGCGCCATCAGCTACGGCACTACCCTCAAGGCATTCCAGGACAAGAACTCTTCCGCATTCCCTCATCAACTCCTCGTTCTCGACTCTACTCCCGGAAGCCCTTGGCTCTCTCGCCGGACCCTCGGAAACTGGTCACGCGCCATGAGTCTGGGCACTGCAAACTGGTTCCCCTGGCCTTTCGCTGTCACCCAAGCCCTCTGGGCCGGAGTCCTGCTCGTCAACGCCACGTATCAGTGGATCACTGGCACTGAACCCGCTGGAGCCTTTGCGCTGAGAGTCGTTGACGATGAGTCGTTCGAGACAAAGGAGGCCAAGAGACTGTACTTGTACAGCAAGGAGGACGACCTGATTTCGTACGAGGACATTGAAGCCTACGTCGCCGAATCCAAAGAGCGAGGCTACATTGTTCGAACTGAGCTCTTTGACGGCAGCGGACACGTTGGACACATGCGAAAGCACCCAGAGCAGTACTGGAAGGCTATCGAGGATGCATGGAAGTGGTCCAACGATGAAAAGAACGGCGCATAAGGGAGTACAAAAGGACGCATGGCAATGCAATGGGATTATGAATTTGGATTTTCGTACATGTAATGAGCGTGGAATTCGATAGAGGTCACGGGCTGGAATCATGCCCTATAGACATGGATCAATACAGCGATGGCTTTGACAGCCTGCTTTCTCTGCACATATTTTCTTGGTCCCTTCGATCACGACAAGGAATTTTAGCCCATCATTTAGCCAACTGTGCTTATTCACGACGCCAGATGCCATTAGGGACGAAAGCGCATAAGACTTGTAGGTTGTCATTGTGTGAGCAAGGGACATGACGGCGAAATAGCATCTACTATTCAACAGCATACGAGCATGACCAATAACCATAAGAGTAAACACTGGATATTCTAATCTCGAAAAGAAAGACACAATTTAAATACAGATTTCTTTTACCATTCAGTGATGTTCAAGCAGGAAATGGTTGATAAATGAGGTTCAAGCTCTTATCCTCCCGACTGGTTACTTGATTTTTACACTAGAAATAGGCGTGGTAAAGAAATGGCAGATGGCTCTTGGGATATCATGTCTTCCCCTATATCAGATGAACTACTAATATTTGACCAAACCTCGCTATGTGGTGACATATCCTACGCCACAACACCGCGTCTCAAGGCTGACACGCAGGTCAGATACTCCGCGTGAGTCACGCCGCCGAGTACAGCCTCATCATAATATCAATATCCAATACATCATTCTATAAAACCCACATTCTCTGTGCATCCCTTCCTTTAGAAGTCCTTCGATACATCTCCAAGTTCGCAACTTCAATCCTTCCATCATGAGTTTCAACGTCGTCACACCCCAAACCCCCCTCCCACCTTCAATCCTCCACCAACTCGCCCTCGGTAGCCCCCTAGACGAAATCTCCAACTACCCAGGAGGCATACGGCATCACATCTTTTACCATGGCGACCGCAACAAAAAGACAAACAAACTTGAACGATCGATGCTCTTCTTTGTCTATCAGACCGGCAGGTTTGGTCCGCAAAATGGGTTCCGCCTCTGTTTTGTTCATCAGGGGTTTCATATTGCGTCTGCGACAAAGAGTGAGGGCGATCTGGAGGATGATATTGATCGGCTGGAAAGGGATATTCCGCAGGGCCATATGGAGGTTGTGGTTCTAGGAGAGGCGCCGGTTTATGTCAGCGATGAGGATGGCGGTCACATCGTCTTTGAAGAGGATTGAAAGTCAAGAACGCAAGAGTCTAGCCCTGCGCGAAAGACAGATCTCTGGGGACCAAAGTCTATTAAAATTTAGATCTAGTATTGTATAATATTATCATAATTTCTTATCATAAAGTGACGATATTATTCCAATAGGATGAAGAAAGTTATATGGAATACTATCCCAGACCCCACCCCTTTACACGTAAAATAGCCTCCCATTCCATGCTACAGAGCAACCAACAGAGATCAGGCTCCGCACCCGACGCTTCGTGGTCAATGCGGATTAGTAGATCTTCCTGCAGCTAGAGTCAGGCTGTGCTGAGCGAGGCTTTGCTGTCGGCGTCCTCTTCAGCTTGCTGCCTGTTTTCCCAAGAATTAGGCTCTCTTACTTCGACATCATCAGCAGGTAGAAGCTATACTGTGTAGAGACCTACAGAGGCATCAAGACGCAGTGCCCGAGCTTGAGATGCGGCTAAAGGACCTGGTCCGACGCGGGAAGGGACCTTTGCCGGCACCTTCCTCGAACACCGACGCCAACCCCGCAAGTACAGCCGGGTCATCCCAACCTGATCTAGAACCCACAGAAACTTCCCTCCTTCACGGGTCCCACGACCAGCCTCAAGATGCAGACGATATCGGAAAACCGTCTACGTGGGCGAGTCTTTGGGCCGAAGCATACCAAACAGTCAAAGGCGACCCGGAGCATTCTCACCTACTCGAGGCATTCCAAGCATACCTGCAAGAGGGAAAACATGCTAATTCGGCAGGTACGTGTTAGAGAAACTACATCGAGTTCAGATCTATACAGTTAGTCCAGAGTAGTAACTAACACTTCCAAGATACCGCTGCCTCTGAGGATGAAACAGTGCGTCTGGCTCTGACCCAAAAGCTTGCCCAAGAGAAGCTCGAGGGGCTTCCAGAGGCTCGTCTTGCCTTCTCCCTCCGCGGAAGACGCATCATCGTGCGAAATGCCGTCCTCGAAGCCGTGAAATTGATCTCGACATTTAAGCCCATCATCAATAGTGCAGTTGCGACTGAGCCGCATGCCGCCTTGGCTTGGGCTGGTGTCTTGACCATTCTTCCAGTGAGTTTGAACTTTGTTCACTTGTTTTACGCTCCTGCTGTTGAGCCAGTGGCCCAATGTTGACATGTGCCGCAACCAGATGCTAGAAAACCTTTTCCAGCAAGACGAGGATGCAGCGAATGGCCTAACCAACATTTTGTTCCTTCTCATCCGGTACCAAGGAATCCAGGATTTAGTTCTTGCAACCGAGTTTGAAGACCAAAGGTATGTGTCCCGTGGCCTGAAACAACTGAATATAGAACCTGAAGCTAACCTTTCTGAAGCCAGTCCGAAATTACTCGCCAGCTACTTTCAAATGTCAGAACCAAGCTCATCAGCGTCTACGCCCAAGTCTACATGTATCAGATCCGATATATGCTACAATATGCAAGGGGGAAAGTCCACCGTGCTCTCAGAAACACTGTAAGCGCCGATGGGTGGAAGCAGCTGTGGAGTGAGATCGAGTCGACCAGCCGCCTCATCGACCAAGGTGTGCAAGATCGACTTGGAGCCAGAGCAATAGAGACCTGGCGACGGGTGAACGACATCGAAGCAAGAGCCGCGAGAATCGAGTCCTTACAACAGGCCACACTAGAAGCAGTGCAGGTGAGTGGCCCAAGACAAGTACCTTTTCTGCCAAATTCATTCTTACATGTATATCTTTCTCGGCAGACTGGAAATGAGACAGAGCTGTTGCTGTCACTACCATTTGCGGGAAATGCCATCTTTGATTCCGCCGAGACCTTGGGTGCCGACGCCCCATGCTTACCAGGGACTCAACGCCGTATTCTGGGCGAGATCCAGGACTGGGCAGAAAGCCCTGATGGAGAAGCGATCTTTTGGTTACATGGAATGGCAGGGACAGGGAAAACCAGTGTTGCCCTGGCCGTTGCGAACGCCCTCAACGAACGAGAACCGTTCACAATTGGAGGAACGCCTCCGAGTACCGCTTTCCTCGGCGCCAGCTTCTTCTTCAAGCAAAGTGATGCAACTAGAAACAGCACGAGAACCTTTCTTTTGTACCCTAGCTAGATGTCTGGCGGAGGTATTCCCTGATCTCAAGTCGCATATCGTCAATGCCATCAATGAGAAGCTGGCGATTGGAACCAAAGCACCACCACAGCAGCTCAAACATCTGATTGTTGAGCCGCTTTCTGTCCTTGACGAGGAAACATTTCTACCAGCCCGACTCGTGGTTGTGGTTGATGCTTTAGATGAGTGTTTAAAGCGAACAGAAGCTGAGGAGCTTCTCGAGATGCTGGCGACCCTGGAGCATCTCCACCAAGTCCAACTTCGGCTCTTGATTACTAGTAGACAAGACAAACATCTTCTCGGGAGCTTCGAAAGGCTTCCTAGCGTCTTATACCGACGCCTCCTTCTCGACAAAGTACAGGCGACCACCGACAAGGACAGGTCCATGGACGACATCACGCTCTATCTCTCACACACCTTGGCCAAGATCGCCGATAAGCACGGCATCTCAAAGAAATGGATTGACGAAGCTGAGATTCACAAGCTTAGTCAAAAGGCCAACTGTCTCTTTATTTACGCAGCGACGATATGCCGTTTTCTCAACGCCGAAGACTTTACCGATGAGGAGGCCAGACAAGAGCGGCTGGAGCAAATATTCGACGATGAAGGGGAAGATGACAGCCCTCAGCAGAAAGTCGACGAGATTTACCTCAAGGTTCTGTCATTTCCCCATCTTGAGAAGTCGACGAAAAAGGCCAGAGAGCGGACTTTTGCTCGAATAGGCACGGTTCTTGGCTTCCTGGCGGTTCTCTTTGAGCCTGTGTCTGTTCCTTCACTTGAGGTCCTGGTCTCCCTCTCAAGAGAGATGCTAGATGGGATACTACGTCAACTAAACTCGATTGTGAGCGTCCCCCAGGATGAAACATCTCCCCTTGGACTCGTGCACTTGTCGTTCCACGACTTTATCTTGAGCAAAGAGCGGTCCAAACATTTACAGTTTCGGGTGGACGAAACGGCAATGCATCGACAAGTCTTGCAGCGTTGCCTTGACATCATGTCATCTGAGCTTTGCCGGGACATTTGCAAGGTCGTGCTGCCGGGAAAACTGACTTCCGAGATCCCGCGTCGCCAGATTGAGCAGAACATCCCTCGACATCTGCGATATGCCTGCCGTTATTGGGTTGACCATCTTGCCAAGCTGGATGAAGAACGTCGCCTGGAGGCTGGCTTGAATGATACTGGACAGGTCCATACGTTTCTCAAAGAGCGTTTTCTGTACTGGCTCGAAGTCATGAGTTTCATTGGGGAGACCCCAACGATCATTACTATGATCAACCAGCTACAGGTTATGACAAGTGTAAGTGACTCCTTCGCACCACTCACTGCATTCAAAGGCTGACAATGAGAATTAGCTATCTGATCACCCTGGGCTGTCTTCCTTCGCCAATGACGCTGAGCGCTTTGCACTCGCTAATAGATGGGTCATTGAACACGCCCCCCTGCAGATTTACGCCTCTGCACTCATCTTCAGCCCTCAGAACAGCGTGATACGCCTGCAATTTGCAGATCTGATGCCTCATTGGATAACGCAGAAACCGACTACTGAAGAGAACTGGACCCTCCTGATATCTACTTTTGGTGATGAACCCGATGGTGATGGCGGGTTGGTTGCCTTTTCTCCCACCGAAGACTTGGCCGCCTCAGTATCCCCGGATGGGACAGCAAGGTTGTGGGATTATATCACTGGGACCGAACGGTTCGAGTTCGAGACCTCCGGTGTGTCATTCTCGGCTGATGGCAACCGCATTGCAATTAAATCACACGAAGGGGGACTGGACATAAGAGATTTTGCCAAAGACAAGGTCATAAAATTAAGGTGCCACGAATCAAGAATCAACTACGTCGCATTTTTACCTTGAGCGAGGATGGAGTTGCAATTCTTGGTTTTGTTTGTGTGATATAGATGGACTCATATTGACTTTTTTTGTTGCCTTCTCGAGATTCTTCTGCAATATGCAATCAAATAAATTATTTGTTGACATCTGTGAAGATTGTGCCAGTGTTCGGGTTGTTATAGGGCATTGCAAATGATGCCATGGAATTGCTAAGGGCACGGGGGACGGGGGACTGCAAGAGCATAATCATCCCCACTATCAAGATACTATCTAAGATTCTATAAAAATGATATAGGAATAGGTTAATCTCTTATACTAACTTTAATGAGTATAGGAAGAGGCTCATCATAATTGGTGTAGACACCTCCTCGGTACCCAATGGTAGTCCCAGCGCAAACAAGGACCAAAATAGGTAAAACATACATCAAGATGCCAAGACCAATAACACTCCTTGTCAAGACATAAAAGCTAAAATCAACGTCACTCCATGGCATCCTGATGCAGATCACTTCCAACGGCTTGGCCCTCTCCCTCTTGGGCGGTTCTGGATAGTTAACGTGGATGAAAGATGATAGGCTAGGTAACCTGGTGATAACTAGACCCCATACACTCCCCTCGCATAAACTGCATCTTCAAACAATCTTACCAAACGAGATAAATACGCCACCTTGCCGCTTTTCTTCTCACAGTAAATTCCTTCATAATATTAATCAAGTGTGCACCCCGCGCAAGCGAGGGGTTTGATGGGAATATCGAGACGAGCATTGCCTGAGGTGGAAAGTGGGCTGCTCGAGGTGATTTTCGACTCTAATCTTTGTGACTGCTTTACAATATTTTTCGGGGGATGATTCCCAAGAAAAGATTTCTGGACTGGAGCGTTGAAGGTGGATGGAATCCTCTGTGTGATTTTTTGGGCAAGCCAGTTCCGGAAGAGCCGTTTCTACGTGAAAATGCTGTTGTGTGCTAGGCAGGACAAGAGATGACGTTAGGCAAGAGATATATATCATAGGTGCGGTGAGGAACTTGATGATATTGGAAGTTACGGGGACTGGAATTTGGGCTGCTGTATACTATAGATTTTATGCTTCATGGAAGTTGTGAACCAGAGTCATGATGGTTTGGGTGGCCCCCCAGAGTACCCCTGAATGGACCATCATATGGACGGGGCTCATCATGCCGCGTAAAAAGCTTGCGTTGGACACATGCGCACGGAAGATGCACAGTCTTTGAGCTACGGCTCGGGCCGTTCAACATTCCCCTTTAGCAGATCTGGTAGTCTATATCATTGCCAAAGCGAGACGTATCCCTTCAGCTGGCAAGGACTCCAACCAGGTCGCAACGGGGACACTTCGGCTACCACTGAGTGTTGCACGAGACCAAGTTCCCGGTCAGGCCGAAACATAGCTCCCTAACAGATGAGGTGATATTTACAGCATGTTTCAGTTATCCTACTAACACTAAAGCGAGGGACTGACAAAAGCAAACAAGGGATGAACTGATTTCTAACCAAATGTGACAAACTCTAAACAGCGCTAGAGCTCGCATGAATCCTCCTATTCAGGCATTAGTGGGGACGCGTTGGGGTGCTGAGCCAACCGGACAGGGCTAGACTCGGATAATCACTGAGAGAACGAGACAACAACAAGGATGGGTTCTGTACCAAGAAAATATAGAAGGGCAACATGATCCCATCCTGAACTTTTCAGTGCTCCCATTAGCCCGACAAAGTTTTGACTCGACGACCAACGGAACCGCGGATATAGCACATGCAGCGAATCGATTAGCGAGCGTCTACTACCGACATCTGTTATTTTTACTCTTTTTTTCTCCTTTTCTCCCTTTTTTTCTTTCATTTTCACTCTCCTGAAAAAGACGCCGAAAGGTCCAAACTAAACATAGGGTCAAACCAACACACGGTTGGGCTTCGGCGCGGCCCGCGTTGCACAAATGTCTTCGGCAGCAACGGACAAGGGCCACGACAGTGGTGGCGGCGGTACCGGTTCATCAAGGGCCCCTGCCATGTCGACGACACTCACCGCCTCGTCGTCGTCAAACTACTCCTCTAGCGTGTCTGGTGACAGCCAACACCAGAGCGGAGCTAGCGGGGGTATCCCTGGCACACCCTCGAGCCGACGCTCAGGGGGATGGGACCGGCAAACGCTCTCCCCGGCCGCGGCTGCAAGGGCTAGAGCTGAGGATGTGGGTATTCCCAGCGTTTGATGATTGTTTGCTTTGACTGACTGTTGGGACATAGCCTACGGTTGAAGAACAGGTTGTTTTTCAACCAATTAGTGTTCTTGATGAGTCTTCAGATTCTTCAGATGAATATGTGTCGAGTTATCGGCCTTTGGAACGGTAAGAATTCTACCATACTGGTATGTTCATCTGTTTGCTCATACTAACTTGGCAAAGGAGTTCCACTCGGGTTACGGCCTCACGGTCCAAACGTTTCTTTCAAAATTTGGTAAAGAAATTCAACAAACCCTCAGTTCGTACGTTTCCCCCTCGCTCTCATTGGCATCCCAGAATTAATCAAACAATTCATAGGTTATGGCCTGGTGCCAAACAGTCAGGTATGCTTCCATCTCACCCATCATGCACTTGGATAGTGCTAATGCGCTTTTGTTTTAGCAAGAAACAGACAGAAATAGTATGGATTGAGGCAGCCACTCCTTCGCTTCACCTTAGCTTGCTGACAGATTACGCTAGCCATTCAGCACACCATCATGATCGATATCTTTAGAGGTCAGCTTCACTTATCACCTATCACATCAAAACCGAAGCGGGTTCTTGATGTCGGCACTGGCCCTGGAACATGGGCATTGGTAAGTTCTTATCATTGAATGATCTGCATCTGTAACTGACATTGTACATAGGAATTTGGCAAGTCTCTTTTCACATCCATGTCCATAGCCCTTGAAGCTAACAATCGTGGCGTCGGTTGATAGCCCAAAAACATCCATCCTGTTCCGTTCTAGGCGTTGACATTGAACCGGTCCATCCGCTTTACACTAGACCCAACTGTACGTTTTTGACAAAGGATGTTACCCACGAGTGGGACTTTACCGGCGGCGGCAACTTTGATTTTATCCACGTTCGACAACTTGGCGATATTCAGGAGAAAAGAAACTTGATCCAAAGGTGTTTTGACAATCTGAAGCCTGGAGGATGGGTCGAATTCACGGAATGGATCGCGATTCTACAGTCACCGAATCATTCATTGCGCGGTACTGCATTCCGCAAATGGAATGATCTGCTGGAGCAAGGAATGCGCCAGTGTGGTACAACGCTATACTACCCGGACAAGCTGAAGCCATTACTACAGGAAACAGGCTTTGAGCACATCATTGAGACGAGAAACGGCGCGACGACAAATGCGTGCTATCCTGGGAAGAAGTTGCAGCGCATAGGCCATTTGATGACGCAGAATTGGCTGCTTATTCTTGAGCCTTTGTCTATGCCTGTTTTTACACAAGCTTTGGGATGGACTCCAGAGGAAGTCAAGACTTTTCTGGTTGATGTGCGGAAGGAAATTGGCAACACACAATACCATTCCTTCATGACGCTGTGAGTACCATCTGCCCCTATATCAAAGCCTCTTATGCTTACATTTTCCCAGAATAACTATCTGTGCACAAAAGCCGTTGAATAGTTCAGCCACATCGGCAATGTCAACCTCGGCATCCGAATCCTCTTTTCCCACGGCAAAGTAAGTCCTTGGCTTGGACGGGACGCACACGTTAGGCACGGCCCGGAAAGCTACTGTCTCAAAAGGGTCACCTACGCAGCTAGACCCAAACAACCAACAACCGGCAGGACATGGGTCGACAGAATGAGGGGAGTCCTGTCACGTCAAGAGTGGTTCGAGGTGGCTTGCATGCATGTGGTGGCGTCCACGGGACGTCAAGGTTACAATCTTGTTTGACCAGGGAGGTCTTGATAATTGGGATGATATCAAGGAATTATGGAGTCCCCTGCATGAACGAGACCCTTTCAAAGGAGGGGAAGGTGACATGGTTGACACCACCGACTTGTCAATGGCCTGTCAGCTAGACCCAACATGTTAATAAACCCCGGAAGATCTGACCTGCTTGCTGATCGGGCATTTTTGTGCAGATCATATCATCCACCCATTCTTGCAGTATCTTATACCTATGAGATACCCCTCCTAGAACAGCACTGCGACTTGACACCACACACTGGATCGTTAGATGCGGTCCGAGACGCAGATATCGTAACCGCTCCCTCAAACTGGGCCGAGCCTGAGACCGAGTTCTGGGGTCCCCATGTCATATCTTGGCTACATGATTGGCAATGACAAAACACAGACCCAACAGCAATCCTACCATCTTGGACGGAGCCGAGATGTGGATACTGTTGACGTGGCAGTGCTGAAGTTAATGGCCCTCCATGTCCTAACGTTGCAAGGCAGATCAGCGCCGGGGTGGGAGTACTACGTAGTAGTAGAGCGCTATCGTCTTGATGGTATGATATCCGACGTCTTGTGGAAAACGGAGGGGGCGCTGTCGATATATGTACATCATAGGATTCCCACGAACCGGTTTGTGAGCGTGAATAAGCACTGGTTCAACTAGGGCATGATCTAATTGGTTAGAGTCGTTCCACTCGAGGGGCTATGCGCCTTTTAGTAACCGCGTTAGGCGATGGCCTGTAGTTGAAAATAAGACTCCTCCAACTGCTGCGTCTCATGCTTCCAGGTGACCTTGGACATAAAGTAACCAAGTATAGGGATGGCACTTCATATGTATGTGATATATGATGTATTGAGGCCGGCCAACTTGCACAAGTATCTATCAAAGCAAGAACCTAATGGATGGTATAAAACCATGACGGGTAAGCAGTTGGTTCCAGGAAAGCCGGCTAGACTATGCACGGGAGCCATGCCCGCTTACCCGATGGCTCTTACTGCCAACAATTGGAAGCGCATCCATGACAATGGGCCAACTACTGTCCTGCAACCATCATCCTTCGACACTGCAAAGGTCCACACCGCATGATCCGGACTCGAAATTGAGCCGGTTCATGCATTAGTGGGGTAGACTAGGAGCGGGCAATTGAACGAACATGAACCGGGTCAATATCCTGATGGGGTAGGTAGCTCATGAGCTGATTACCGGATGGTCTTTTAGGATCTCTCGGATCGTATTTGTATGTGGTGCTTATGCGTGCCATATCTTGTTGTGTAACCCGCGATCCTTCCTCTCTCGTTGTAACTTTCCCTCTGGGATGAATCTTCTGAGAATATCTTTATCAGTCCACTTTTGTTCTACGCAATGACTTCACAGGTTACACAATGGCGGGAGCCAATTGCCATTGTGAGCATGGCTTGTCGTCTCCCAGGAGGCATCGACAAGCCACTAGACCTGTGGGATCATGTTCGAGCAGGACGTTCGTCGGCCACGGCGATACCAAAGGATCGGTTCAATGCCGAGAACTTTCTCTCCATGGACCCTAATAAGAAGGGGGAGCAGGCGTTTCGAGGTGCTCACTTTGTCAAGAGGGACATCAAGCAGTTTGATCACAAGTTCTTTGGTATAAGCAAAGATACAGCAACAGCTATGGATCCTCAACAGAAGCAGTTGCTCGAGGTTGTCTACGAGTGTCTCGAGTCTGCTAACATTTCCATGGAGACCATCTCCAAGTCAAAGATTGGCTGTTATTGTGCCATGTTTGTGGCCGATTATCACGACATGCTGATGCAAGATCCTGAATATCTTCCAACATTTATCGCCATTGGAACAACACGAACCATGCTTGCAAACCGCATCAGTCATGCACTTGATCTTGGTGGTCCCAGGTATGTTGTTGTGTTGATCTCCCAGAAATTAATTACAGTGCTGACACATGTCAATCATGCAGTGTCACCATCGACACAGCCTGTTCCGGCGCTTTGGTCGCGCTGCATCTTGCCTGCCAAGCACTACAAGCTGGGGAGTGTGACGGCGCTGTGATTGGTGCATCCAACCTTTTTCTGAGCCCAGATTATGCACTGTCTTTGACCCGTCTTGGCGCTATCGCTGCAGATGGTCAGTGTAAGACATTTGACGCAAAGGCCAATGGTTATGGACGTGGTGAAGGAACAAATGCAGTCTATGTAAAGAGACTGAGCGATGCGATTAGAGATGGGGATAATATTCGAGCCGTCATTAGGGGTACTTCATCCAACAGGTATGTCTGCAAACAAGGTTGATACACGGGCTTACTGACAAGTTTAGTTCTGGTGCTACTCCAGCAATTACAGAACCCTCTGGGCGAGCTCAGGCCGATACCATCCTGCAGGCTTATGCCCAAGCAGGAATTAATGATTTTAGCGAGACGGGATACTTTGAGTGCCATGGAACAGGTACACCTGTGGGAGATTGCATAGAGTTGGGAGCGGTGGGTTCAGTCTTTTCTGCCAGTCACAAAACCCAAGATGCACTTTGGGTTGGTTCCGTAAGTTTCACTCCCAATACTTTCCCTTGTTCATCCCTATGAGAAGCCCTAGACTAACAAGTAAACAGACGAAACCAAATGTGGGACACTCAGAGGCTGCCAGTGGTTTGAGCAGTCTCATCAAGGTCGTTTTGGCCTTGGAAAAGGGAGAGATTCCCCCCAATACAAATTATCACACACCCAACCCCAAAAGTATAGTGCCTCCTAGTCCTTACACATATTCTGAACTCAGCTGACCATGATTTGTCTAGTCGACTTTGATGGATGGAGAGTTCGTGTTGCGACAGCCCCCCAGCCTTGGCCTTCCAAGTCGATACGCCGAGCAAGTGTCAACTCGCTTGGTATCGGTGGATCTACTGCCCATGCTGTCGTTGAGTTTTACGAGCCTCCCAAGTTGACCAACGGATCTGCCAATGGTCATCATGAGGAGCCCAAAACCACCAACGGTGCTGTCAATGGCCATCACGAGCAGCCCAAGCTGACCAATGGGTCCGTCAATGGAGCCGTCAACGGGGCTGTCAACGGGGTCAACGGTCATCATGAGGAAGGGGAAAAGCCATCCTTCCTCGTCTTCACAACTGGTGCCTCTAAAAGCTCTCGAGACACAAACACAACCAACCTCTTGGAGTTTCTCAAAACTCATCAAGAATCCCACAGCTTCACGGAGCCCCTCATCACAGCTCTGAATGCTCGAAGCCAGATCCATGCCCGGCCATGGAAGTCGTACGCTGTTGCCCAGACAGTTGACGGGCTCATCCAGCAGTTGGAGAACAATGCCCTGAAATCTAATTCAGCACCGTCCGGTACTGGCGCACCCAAGATTTTGTTTGCGTTCACAGGACAAGGAGCTATGTGGTCACAGATGGGTAAACGTCTTCTTGAGGCATTCCCTGTGGCGCGCAACACCATGAATGATCTTGACAAGGTCATTGGAGAGCTTCAGTCATCAAGCAAATCGGCTTGGTCCCTGATCGGTACGTCCCACGAAAATTCCAACTTGTTGCTTGGTCGTTACTAACTTCTTTATAGACAAGCTTACTGCCAAACTCTCACAAGAAGAGATTGACTCGCCCGCACTCGCCCATCCTCTTTCCATGGCGGTGCAAATCGCACTTTCAGATCTTCTTTCCAGCTGGGGCGTCCTCCCAGATGCCGTCGTTGGCCATTCAGGTGGAGAGACAGCCGCTGCGTACGCATGTGGTGCTCTTACCGCCAAGGAAGCCATCACAGTCGCCTACTATCGAGGAATCGCCTGCGAGAATGCTCCTTCAGGCGCCATGCTGGCCTGCAGAAGTGCACCAAAGGCGAAGGAGCTGCAAGATGCACTGGAGCGACACGATGTGCAGATTGCGTGCTTCAACGGTCCTCAGAATCTGACTCTCGCTGGCTCTGCTGAGGGAGTCAAGAATGTGACGGCTGAGCTTACCAGTCATGGCATTATGGCTAGGGCCGTCGCTGTGACTCGAGCCTACCACACTCGTGCCATGAAGACTGTGGTAGATGAGTACATTGGTAACCTCAAGGGTGTTTTGCATCCTAAGGCTTCACGGGTTCCCATGTTCTCATCTGTTACAGGTCAGGAGCTGAAGGGAACCGAGGCTGATGCCGACTATTGGGGAGCAAACCTCGTATCCCCAGTTCTTTACACTGATGCAGTGACTCTGGCCATGACTCAAGCAGACCGCAAGTTGGATCTGTGTGTTGAGCTTGGCCCTCATTCATTGCTTTCTCGTCCTACATCTGAGATTATGAAGTCTCTCCCCGATTCACCCCAGGTCCCCTACTTTGCGACCATGCTTCGAAACGCAGACTCGAGCCAACAGCTGCTGAGCCTTGCCGGAGACTTGGTCCTCAACGGAAAGCAGTTGGATCTGAAGCAAGTCAACAACGCCGGGGGCAAGTCTGGACGTCTTCCCAACGAGATTCAAGACAATCTTCCCCCTTACGCTTGGGATTATTCCTCGACACCTTGGACCGAGCCGCGAAACAGCCTGGAATGGCGTTTCCGTAAATCACCACGACATGAGATTCTGGGATCCCGTTGTCGAGGAGTGAATCCATCAGCTCCCACATGGAGGAACAAGGTGTCGATCGAAGATGCGCCTTGGCTCGTTGATCATCAGGTACGAGAGAGAGAATTCATTGCAAGACAGAGCTGACTCTAGACAGGTTAATGGCATTGTGACATTTTCCTTCACCACTGGCATTGCAATGGTGGTGGAGGCCATGATGCAAGTGCAAGAAGAGAACAAGGAGATTGATTGGGCAACTCGTTCATTCGAATTTGAAGACTTTGTCTTTTCGAATTCCATCATTCTTCCTGACGAATCACCCATCGATCTGTTCCTCACACTTATCCCGGACAACGACTATGCCAGATCCGAAGAGACGTGGTATGACTTTACCATTTCCTCGCTCAGAGGCGACGTCGATATCCGCCATTGTCATGGCAAAGCTTCAGTCCTGGAAGGTGAGTGGTGAATGAGAAAACGAATACTGGCACAAGCTGACGATTTCTAGTTGCCAATGAAGACGGGGCTCTTCAGCGGAGAACCTCTTGGCACCATATGCCCCTCGAGGTACCTTTGAAGAGCTACTACAAGACTCTGGAAAGAGTTGGCTATGGCTACGGTCCCAAGTTCCAGCTTCTTAATGAAGTTCGGGTTCGCCCAAGCCTCTCGGCTTGTTCTGCCAAGATTGACATGAAGTCGGTTGCTCAATCCCCCGTTCCTGGCCAGCGATATCTCTTGCATCCAGCTATGATGGATGCGGCTCTGCAGACACCCGCATTGGCTAATCGATCTGGATACTTCCAAGAGATTGATACACTTCTGCTGCCATCTAAGATGAAGAGAATCTCGATCCGCATGCCCGCTGAGAACACGGACATTGCGTCTTGCACTACCAACACATCGCCTGTTGGCTTTGGTCGGATAGAAGGCACTGTTGAGTGTTACGATTCGTCATCTAGACCTTTCTTTGTCGTTGAAGGTCTGCAGATGGACAGAGCCACGAGCGATGACCAAACTACCCTCCCCTGGCTGAGGCTAATCTGGAGACCTGACATTGGCGATATCTCAAATGTTGAGAATTCCATCCAGATCAAGAGTCTTCCAGCAGAGAAGAAGCTGGTCAACCTCGAGAACTTGGTCAAGGAGCTTATTCCGCTCATCGTCGAGAATGGTCTCGAAAAGGGCAAGGATTTGGCCCCTCACTTGCAAAGTTACCATTCGTGGATGCTTGACCAAGCTGAGTTGCTCAAAGAAAGGCTCGTGGCGCGTCACAAGCTGCAGAATGGATTCGCGACAGTCCAGGATGCTATCCAGAATGTCGTCGCAAACTCGGGTATCCCTCAGACCGTCGATGCATCCATCGTATCTCAGCTGGCCATCAACATGGCAAGAATCTTCCGAGGGGAAGTCGAAGCATTGGCAGTCTGGCTAGAGAACGATTTGCTGTACAGGTTCTACGAGGAGAGCATCTTCACAACAAGCATGAACCAGAAACTCCTCTCTACTGCCGAGCTCTTGGCACACAAGAATCCCAACATGAGAATCTTGGAGATTGGAGCTGGAACTGGTGGTGCGACGACTGAGCTGCTGCGCGGTTTCTCCAAGGCTGGAGGGCCGAATGCTTACCAGTCGTTTACCTTTACAGACATTTCGGCTGGTTTCTTTGACAAGGCCAAGAAGAAGTTTTCTGAATGGGACAGGATCGAGTACAAGACTCTTGATATCGAAAAGGATCTTGCTCAGCAGGGCTTTACTGAGGACTTGGAGAAGTACGACCTCGTGGTGGCAGCGAATGTTCTACACGCAACCGCCGACTTGCCATTTGCAATGAAGAATATTCGATCTTTGTTGCGTGACGATGGGTACCTCTTGGTGGGCGAACTGTCAGAGGACCTTACTTCAGCCAATTTCCTTTGGGGACCCTTGACTGGCTGGTGGCTACGCCCTCGATCACCTGGCCGCTCTGGACCTGGCCTTACCATGGACGAATGGCGATCAGAGCTCGCTGCGGATTTCGACAGCGTTTCCGAGATCGAAGCCAAACACGACAGCAGCGATGTTGATCAGCTCTCTAGTACTATCGTCATGGTGGCCAGAGCAAAGCCGGCTAACTATACTCCACCCGAGCCACTTTCTGGGGAGAAGGTGAACATCGTTGGAGCTGGTAACGATTCATCAACGCGAGACGGCATTGAGCGATACCTCGGCAAACGGGGTGTTACTGCAACCTCTAGTCATCTTGAAGAGCTTGCTTCTCAAGAATGGTCTGGAGATTGGCTCATTCTTGTGGATGAAGCTGAAGGAAGTCTTCTTGCTTCTCTTCGACAAGAGCAGTTGGAGGCACTGAAATCACTGCTCTCCAAGCCCATCAAGTGCATCTGGGTTACCCAAAAGGTATACCTGGATCCGAAGAACACGACAGGAGGTCTTGTGACCGGTTTTGCACGAACCCTTCGAGGAGAAAACAGTCAACTTGAGCTGTACACCCTTGACTTGACCAGCGAGGGTGATGCTATCCCCAACATCATCTACCACGTTTTGGAACGGATTCATTACTCGCACGATGATCCAATTTCAAAGTTGGACTACGAGGTGGCTGAGAAGGACGGGCAGCTCTGGACTTGCAGACTTGTGCAGGATGATCGTCTGGAAAACGCTTTTGGTCCTGCTCGAAAGTTGGAGGCACCTGTGGCGCAGGTTGTGAAGGCTCCACATCACTTGGTTTTGGGAGAACCAGGAATCTTGGAGAGTCTCACCATGGCGCAAGATGATGAATACTCTGCCTTGCCGGAGGGCCATGTTCTTGTCGAGGTCAGAGCCGTCGGACTCGACGAACGAGTGAGTACAACTGATTTCCGTGAATTGCCGTCTCTAACCTTGAACTAGGATGGATGGATTGCCCAAGGATCTCTTCCGGCGACAGAGTTCGGCCGCGAGTGTTCCGGTATCGTCACTAAGTGTGGTGCCAATGTCACTGCATTCAGCCCAGCAGATCGAGTTGCCGTCATTGGTCAGGGAACTTTTACGACACACTACCTGGCACCTTCGCATTGCTGCAGGAAGATTCCTGACTCGCTTTCATTCGAGGTAAGAAGAGCCCTAGAATTAGTGAGAGTGTATGGCTAACTTAGGTCCAGGATGCCGCGGCCATCCCTACAAACTTTGTCACTGCGTTGTACGCCTTGACTACGACTGCTAGAGCCTCTGCAGGCCAGGTATGTTCATTCTTTTTATCCAGAGAGTTGGTATTGACATGACATTAGAAAATCCTCGTCCTTAACGCCACATCGAGTCAAGGCATCGCCCTGATCAAGATGGCAACGGCTCTGAAACTCGACGTTTCCGCCGCCGTCAGCGACAAGAAGGACAAGTCTCTTCTCACCAAACACGGAGTTAGCACCTCTAAGATTCACGTTGTCCCGGCAAGCACTAGCCGCTCTCGTGCCACTGATGGTCAAGCATTCAAGCTCGTGTTAAACACTCGGGCAGGCCAATATGCAGAGTATTCTCATTTGGTTGCCAACCGGGGAACATACATTGAGATTGGGTTGGGTGAAACTCTTGACGATGAGTTTTACCCTCGACCTAACAAGAATGTCATGTTTGCTTCGATTGATCTCGCGGATGCCTATCATGAGAGCAGTCATGACCTAGGAAGGTAAGTGGTCGACTCTTTTCATGTCTATTCTTTGATAACTGACATTTGGATTGTGTTAGATTGCTGGATCAAGTGATTGAAATGGTTGAGAGGCGAGAAATCGACCTCAACCTGTCGGTTTCGGTGGCTGGGCTTCACTCTCTACCAGCAACCTTTTCGACGCTGTCAGAAGGTGGTCAGGGCAAACAGGTCATCTCACTTGCGAATTTCGACAATGAGCAATTGATCAAGGTATGTACTCTCAATACTTTTCGGTCAGGGTTATATCTAACCATCGTCTAGACACGACCCAAGACATCTGCTTTCAGTCCACACAAGACATACATCATCACAGGTGGTCTTGGTGGTTTGGGACGCGCAATTGCCGTGTGGATGGCTAGCTACGGCGCCCGAAACCTCGTCTTGGCCACCAGTTCAGTTTCAAGGGCCATGCAGTCTGATGATCTTTTGCAACAGTTGTCATCATATGGATGCAATGCCAGTGTTGAGGTTTGCGATGTGGGTGACCTTGCAGCTGTCGAACGGCTTGTTGCTGCCATTGAGACTCCTGTCGGTGGGGTTATTCACTCTGCCCTGAGACTTAGCGTAAGTTCACTCTTATCTCATGTGTATACCCATCTAACCATCATCTAGGATCGATTCTTTGAGGACATCACTTTGGAAGATTTTGATGTGGTGTTTGGTCCAAAGGTCAATGGCACACTGAACCTGCACAACAGCCTTCTCAACCACGACCTCGACTTCTTTGTCATGCTCAGTTCGGGCTGTGGTGTCTTGGGTAACGAGGGTCAGTCGAATTACTCGGCCAGCAGCACTTTCCTCGACACCTTTGCCAGATACCGTCAAAGTCTCGGACTCCCAGCCTCATCTGTTGATCTTGGATTTGTCGAGGACGTCGGAAACATCAGCGAGCGTCCCGAGATTCAGGCTTCTTTGCTATCTCGTGGACTCAGACCCATCACAGTGAGGGATGTTCTACGTGTTGTTGAGGGAGCTATTGCAACGGGCTCGCCCAATGCAAACTTGGCTAGAGACTCTTCCTACGATGACTTTTCAAAGAGTCAAATCGTCCTCAGCTTTGGTACGATTGACAAGGCTACAGCAGAGTGGCAGTCTTGGGCCAAGGACTCCAAGTTTGGTCTGTTGCGATCCAGGGCTGCTGACAATGCGGCACTTGAATCCGAGTCTGATGGCGGAGAGAGTGCAGTCCAGACAGCCGTCAAGGCCTTCCGAAACATTCTGGGACGGGTTGCTGATGCGGTTGAAGGCAAAGAGGCGGCTTTGCAACCTGTTGTTTGCACTGCTCTCGTTGCCAAGCTGGCACAGGTGTTGTCGATGAAGATTGGCGAGATCCAACCTACGAGGTCAGCAGTCCAGTATGGCATGGATTCGCTCATTGCCATCGAGGTTAGGTCTTGGGCGAGATATGCGTTCCAGATTGATTTGCCCATCAATGATTTGACGAACCCGTATAGTATCCAGGATCTGGCTGCTAGGGTTTCTCGAATGATTGTATGAGGGGGGGTTATGATGTCTCCTCCAGGGGCTGAATTTTACGACAGATTATGAGTTTCCGATTTTTCTTTTCATAGTTTACACTTCCCGCTTCCAGGTATAGCTAGCTATTTGAGAGATATATCACATTTATACACTCTTTGCTTTCTCGAGATCGTCCCTTTTGATTCATGCTCCTCTTGGGCTGGTCCACACTACACATCTCAGGCTTGATGCGAGTCCAAGACTAGGAGCGGCGGTGGGCTCCCTATATCAGCGCTTATTTGGGATAGTATGCCACATGACTTGCTTCACTGTCGGAATAATATTGTTGCTTTATGATAGGAAATCATCATAATTCTATGAAAGCCTAGATCTCAGTTGTAATAGAATTAGGACATAATGATAATATTGTGCGAATAGACTACTCTAAAACCCCCCGTCACACGGGTAGGTAGGTAGGTAGGTATCCAGACAAACGAATGACGTATTAGTTTTGCTATCTAAAATCTATTTCCAGCAGAGGTAGTAGTGAGATGAGAAATGTACCAAAAACCAGCAGGATGTCCTGAAAATGCCCGTCTACAATCTATATAAGTGTGTCCTTCCTTCCAAGTCTATATCGATAAATGCGGATGCCCTCTAGGCTTAAAAGGCGACGTTGATCTTCCATCCAACACGGTGAACCCTCGCGCCGAGGATAAAGGTCGTGCCAGCCAGACAAAGCACTCCAGCAAAGACCTTGACGTTGACCCAACCGTTCGACTTTTCGATGATGGCTCCAGCGATGGGGTTGGTGACGAGGCCGCTGATGGAGGCACAGAAGAAGACGATACCAGTTCGGAAACCAATCTCTCGCATGGGTGAGATCTGGGCCACGAGAGGACCGATGAGTGAGACGTAGGCGCCCGAGCAGAAACCGAAAAGGGCGGCAAAGGCAATGATTCCACCCTCGGTCTTGCAGGGGATCCAAAGGGCAAGAATCCAGATGGCAGTCAGATAGCAGACAAGGACAAAGATGTTGTACTTTCCAATCTTGTCACCCAAGATACCTGAGATGACACGTCCAAAGAAACTGGCCGCGTTGAGGATGGGGACGAGGTAGTCGACGATACTGGGCTTCAGACCGACCTCAAGCGCTTGGACTGGAAGGTAATTGATCGGGACATACATGCCAAAGGTGAAGAAGAAGAAACCGAGAATGACAAGAACAAACTCTGGCTCACGGAGTGGCTTGACCATCTGAGCCTTGCTCATGTTCTGGGGGTGAGGAGGGTGCAAAGCCTTGATGGTGAGGTTGGCGATGATGAGCAGGCCGAGGACCAAGAAGCCACAGGTGCGCATGGCCCAACCAAAGCCAACCTCCTTGATCATCCGGCTAACCATGATGGGAAAGATGACACCACCGATGCTTGAACCGGTGGAGAGAACACCGAAGGCGGCTCCTCGGTTCTTGTCGAACCATCCATGGATGACGGACAGGGCTGGCCATGTCAGTGAAACCAGGCCTGCATGAGAGGGGTGACATCACACTTACCGGGTTGAACAATGGCAGAGACACCAATGGCGGAACAGACTCCTTGCGACAGAAGAACTTGATAGTACTGGGTGCTGATGGAGGCCATCATGACGCCAAAGACGTGGAAGAAGGTTCCCACGAGGATGAGGTAACGAGGACCATAGGTATCGTAGAGCTTTCCAACAACGGGACCCTACAAGAGTCAGTAAATTGAAAAGTAAAGATGGTTAAAACATACCATTGCCATCATGAAAAAGATCTGTAGTGAGGGGATCCAAGCGATGGTGCTTGATGAATAATTGCTAAGCAGATCATTCTGGTAGTACTCTTGGAAAGCTCCAACACCTGTCAAGTGTCAGCCATGCATATAGATCAAAACATCTTCGGTGACACATACTGTTAACCCAGCCGAAACTGCAAAAAGAAGTACACCAGGCGCCAAGCACGACGAGCCAAGCTCTGAGTCCACCATCGGGAGCTCCACTCTTGGGTGGTGGTGTCGGTTGCGTGCTACCCTCCTCCAAGTCCGACTTTTCCTGTAGGCCAGCGTTGATCTGGTTCGGATCTGCCTGGAGCGTGAGCTCAGACATGTGAGGCGACGAAGGAGTGTTGGGGGCCGTCATTGTCGGAGTAATTGAGTCGTCGGCACTTGTCGTGAGGCTCTTGAGATGGTGTCGCTCTAAGGATCAGATAAACAGGGAGTGGGTGGACAGGCTAATGTTATATACCACCCTCGCCAGACGGAACCGGACAGATATAGGGACCCATCAGCCCCGTAGGGTTCCTTACAAATGGTGAATTCACATCTGGGATTAAGTCCGCGCGCGAGGGTCAAACAGCGAAAGCCGAGTCGCAATCCCTCCTCGCGGAGCAAGCTCATCTTGGAACGGCGGCTCCTGATTGCTTCGCTCGGTGTCGGTGGATAAACATGCGCCGAGGCCGAAGCTAGATCGGCCGGGGAACTAATAAGCTCGACCCTTCTTCCCCACCTGCAATACCCCGAGCGCTTCGGCCTGAACCATCCATTCTCGGCCTCGCTGACGAACAAGGCGCCGAAGGTCGTCGAGAACATCTAAAAGGTAGGCACCGACCGACTCGGCCGTCAGAAGCCTTGGCACACCCCCATTCTTTCCACCATGGCATCCCGGCCTCGGCCCCAGTCGAGCCGCAACATCGAGCGGTCCTGCGCCGTATGCCACCGCCGAAAAGTCCGCTGCGACAAGAAGCTGCCCTGTAATCAGTGCATACGGGGTGGGTTTCCGTGTTCGTATCCTCCTGTGCAAGAAGTGATACGTCGGACGCGCAAGACCACCATCAGCGATGTCGCCACTCGAATATCCGAGATGGAAAAGACCATCGAGGCTTTCAAGTCTGGTCAAGCTTCTCCACAACTACCACTACCAACTCCATCAACAGCACTCCCTGCAAGACAGAGGATTTCACCAGCATCAGAAACCTCAGAGGGGAACCGTCGTGAGGGTCTTTTGTTGAGCAAAGGCCGTGTTAGTCACTATGTGAATGAAGTTCTC
This sequence comes from Fusarium liriodendri, assembly GCA_023509735.1. Lineage (NCBI taxonomy): Eukaryota > Fungi > Ascomycota > Sordariomycetes > Hypocreales > Nectriaceae > Fusarium > Fusarium liriodendri. The sequence goes on along the minus strand of JALLKD010000207.1, from coordinate 59,579 downwards.
TTTTCTCGTGTTATCGAACAGGTGTGAGACCAATCACAAATCATCAACACATCCTCTAACATGTTCAGGAACACGATGTACGGACAGCTTTGGCGACACCGAGGAGCGAGTCTCCTCCAAGCAGCACATTTGCTTCACCATTTAACCCTATGGGTCTTCTTTCAAATACTTCCTCCACAGTTCCTCTTGCCAGCTTTCATCCTCCAAGGGCACTCGCCATGAAGCTTTGGAAGATGTTTACGGAAAGTGTTGACCCCTGCACCAAGATCATGCATGTTCCAACAACCGAGGTGCGAGTCTATACCGTGCTGCAGGATCCTTCCAAGGCGTCGGCTGAGAACCTGGGCGTCTGCTTTGCCATCTATTATGCTTCGGCCACTGCTCTTGACCGAGATGTAGTAGAGACCTTCTTGGGGGAGGACAGGCAAACAGCCCTCCATCGTTACAAGGCAGGTCTAGAGCAAGCCCTCGCCGAGACGGACTTTTTGGAAAACCCAACCATCCCTCTGTTGCAGGCCCTTGCAGTCTACTTGGTAAGTACAGATATCACAACGACTTGATTGATATTAACAGAACAACAGGCAGCCATGCGAGTCAACAACTCGGGCCGAGCAGTTTGGATAATGAATGGCCTTGCCCTCCGAGCGGCGCAATCCATGGGTCTTCACCGAGACGGTCGGAAACTCGGATTGTCTCCGTTCGAGTCTGAGATCCGTCGGCGACTTTGGTGGCACTTCCTAGAACGAGACGGAAGAGGAGGCGAGGACTACGGCCTCCAGAATCCGTCAGGTCCTAATCCACTGTACTCGGTTGACCAACCACGAAATCTCCACGACAGTGATCTCTCTCCTGAGATGAAGGAGCTCCCCGAGTCAAGACCAGGCTGGACACGCATGACCCTATCCTTGGTCAACATCCAGATAGCACGAGCATGGGGACGATTATTTCAAATGGGCTGGTCCACAGAAATAACTCCAGGAGAGGATGTGCGTGCCGAAGTGGTAAAAGAAGCCAGTATCCGAGCCCACGAGATACTACAAGGCTGCAACCCCCTCATCCCAGAGCAGATGATGACAGTGGTGATTGCCCGTTTTCTCGTGCAGAAGCTTGACATTGTCAGCCGTCGACAGTGGCAGAGTCTACACCAGCCCGACGACCGAAACTTCTGGGCCACGGAAAACAACCTACTCGAGGCCCTGAGTGTGCTGGAGCAGTGCAACGGCATGTGGGATGTAGAGGATCTCGCACCTTATCACTGGATCACTCGCGCGTTCCCACAATACCACATGATCTTCTACATCCTAAGGCATCTGTGCGCTTGTCCGCGAGGGCCAAACGCATCAAGGGCGTTTGAAGCGGTTGAAAAGCATCTTGCGACCGTTAACAGGGGGGAGACCGGCGCTCACAGAGGCTTGATGTGGACTGTTCTCACCACTCTGAGGGAGAGGGCCATGGCGATGATGCAGAATGAGGGCACAGAGGTGGAAGGGCAGCCGCAAGTATCGGATAAGGGAGATAGCCGCCCACAAGCCACTGTCGCTGACGGCGCAGGCGTTCCCGAACAGACGCAGCATCACATTGAAGGAGAGCATCTGTTGCCGCCGGACTGGGATACGGTGCTTCAGGATTTTCCGTGGGACATGGATGATTTTAATATGACATTTTAAGGCGTGGTTGTACTACCCTACATGTTGTATTTCTAGCCATTGATTTCCATCGTGTTTGGTGGTTTTGGAGGTAATATTGCGTTAAGTGGACTGCCTGATGATATATGCTGCATCATCATAAATTATAATAAAGATATATTAAAGTCTCTGAATTCTTATATGATTCTATACCATTTTTTATTAATTAGTAAATAATATACTTAATCTTCTGGCGTCTTATTCTTGTTCTTTGTCCGCCACGAGTGGGTGCCAATCTTTTTGCCCATGGATGCAAAGTCACGCGACCTCGACTCAAGGTTGCGCAATGGATAACGCAAGCAAGCCAAAGAAACTCCCAACATCAAGAACATCATGTAGATCCATTCGCCATATGATGACTTAGCTTTGATTCATAAATATTGACAAAGATGAAGTGTCAATTAAAGTCCTTGTTTGTGATGGTTCGTGGTCCATGTCCTACCCGAGACTCAGATCTCGCCCCGCCTGGGCCTTTGCTGACCCGACGCCTCCCGTCCCGTCTGTCCATCCACCCATCGGCTGCTGCACCCCAGTTGACGGCTGCCGCCTCCAACGTTTAAGCCGCATCGACTGCGCACGGATTGACAAGACAGGCTTAAATGCATCGATAAGATGAGAACTGGTCGATCGAAAACCAATAGTTTCAATTAATTCACTGCTTCTGGAACAGATGATGCCGATTCCCATCCATCCATCCATAGCCTGTCAAACAAGGACAATGACTCGCAGTCGTCCTCTGTAAGGCTGCAGATGGCCGACTCCAGAAGCCTAATCCCCCCTGACCTCTAGGGGGCTGGCCCTGCGTCGACTGCCGCTATGGGGCAGCCACAGCTGAGGGTTCAGCGCTAGACCGTACAAGGCCAGAAACAGCCGCGCCCGTATCGGCCGGCAGAGAAATAATCAAATTGATTCGGTCGATCAATCCAATGCGCTTTTGCTGTGAGTGAATGAGTGGAGCCTGAAACCTCCACTTTCACCTCCACCGCCGTCACATTCATCCCCGTGGTGGTCATCGTCTCCAACATTCCATTCCATCCCATCCATCGCGTCCGCAAGTTCAAGCATCCTCCTCCTTTTCGGTACATATCCGTGTGCATTACTTTTCCGTCCTGTTCCATACATCGGTTCCTCTGCGCTTGATCTCTTGCGTCGCGCTGCTTTCGCTTTCCGCGCGTCCTGTTGTGGTACCGCTTCGTCCTCCCACCGAACGAACCGATCTCCCCCAACCCTTTGAGCCAGCCCCATCTCCGACGACACACGCGCATCTCTGGGTCCAGCGCTGACTCTTGCGCTCCAAACCCGTCTTGGTTCCTCTCAGGTCTCCCGTTTGGGGCTCTGCTTCGTCGACAGGGGCTTCGAGCCTCGTAACCATGTCCAAGAAGGAGTCCTTGTCCTCCATGGATCCCTTTTCTCCTGCCCACCAGCCCGACGAGGGCTACTCCGAAGATCCTCTCACGCCGACCGTTAATCAAGATCTATCGTCCGCTCTTGCTTCCTTACGATCTCCCTCCGACTTGAGCGCATGGCTAGTCGCAAACTCGTCCCTTCTTCCACTCCAGGTTAAAACTGGTACTGATCGCCGTTCGACTTGTTCGTCGACTTGAGTTGCTGACATATCTACAGAGTTGACCATGGCTCTTCTCGATAACCTCCCCACGTCCGTCATCGCCGAGATCGTCCACCGTTTAAACCCGAGACTCTACATCGACTTTATTCAGTACCTTCCCGCCGAAATCTGCCTCAAGATCCTCGGCTGCCTGGATCCTGTTTCTCTAGTTGCTGTGACCCAGACATGCCGAGCCTGGTACGAGTTGGCTTTGGACCGGAAGCTATGGGAGCGCTTATACTACATGGAAGGGTGGAAGACCATTAACTCCGAGATCGTTGCCTGCGAGGCCAAAGTCAACAATGGCCTCAACTATTCGATCCGCCAACTCAACCGTCTCCAGTCGATGCAGGACGCACATCCCAATAAGATCCGCGCCGTTGTGAATAGCGATGAAGACCTCGAGATGACCGATGGCGACCGTACACCCGGCCCTAACGATAACTCGACTGCAGGAAGCATGTTTGGTAGTCCCACGTCGTCATTCTCGTCGAGCAGGCCTGCGGTTGTCCCTATGGGAGAGATGGACCTTGATGGCACTAGGATCCCGAGCCTGGACCGAACATATTCTTCATCATCAGATACCAGAGGAAAGCGTAAGGAGCCAAGCGGCGATACCGAGTTCTCGATGCCACCCATGTCAGCCGCCGACGCATCCAATATGCTGCCGCCATCTAATCTTTATGCCTGGGATGTCGGCAGGAACCGGTATCGCATTAACTGGCGGTACCTGTACGCTATGCGTCGCAGACTCGAGTCGAACTGGGAGCTGGGAAAGTTTACTACTCTTCAGTTCCCCCATCCGAACTTTCCTGAGGAAGGACATCAAGAGTGTGTTTACACGCTTCAGTTCGACAGAAACTTCCTTGTTAGCGGTAGCAGGGATCAAACTATGAGAATATGGGATGTGCATACACGCCGACTGGTCCGACCGCCGTTGACTGGCCATGTGGGCTCTGTGCTCTGCCTCCAGTTTGATGCTGATCCCCAAGAGGATCTCCTTGTTTCCGGAAGCAGTGATTCTAACGTTTTCATTTGGAAGTTTTCTACTGGCGAGTTGGTTCAGAAGCTGACCAGAGCTCACCATGAGTCTGTGCTCAACGTGCGGTTCGATAAGCGGATTCTCGTCACCTCGTCGAAAGACAAGACCATCAAGATCTTTAACAGGCATCCCCTTCGCCATGGGGACCTGGGATATGGTGGACACGATCTGGTGAGTCCTGTGCCGACCAACCTGCGACGGTATGGCTACGAGCCCGACCTGTCACAAGAGCTTCCCATCAGGCCTGCGTTCTCCATGATTGGTCGTTTGGACGGGCATAGTGCCGCCGTAAATGCTATCCAGGTTCGTGATCGGACCATTGTTTCCGTTTCCGGAGATAGGCACATCAAGGTATGGAACTGGCCCGAGCAGGTCTGCACCCAGACAATCCCAGCGCACGAGAAGGGCATCGCCTGTGTCGAGTTTGATGGGCGCAGAATCGTCAGCGGCAGTAGCGACTACGAGGTCTGTATCTTTGACGCGCCCACCGGACTGAGGGTTGCTCAACTGCGAGGACACGCCCACTTGGTTCGCACAGTCCAGGCTGGTTTTGGAGATCTACCATACAGCAAGGTCGAGGACGAGGCAGAGGCCAAGGCGGTGGATGCCGAGTACTTCAGGGCGTTTGAAGCTGGCGAGATCGACCATAACCTGGAGCGAAGACGTCGGAGAGATCGTCGGGCGAACGCAGGCAGCTCCCGACCCCAGGACGTCCAGGCATTTGGGGCTAAGCTCCCCCCTGGCGGCGGTGGTGGTAGGAAGTATGGTCGCATTGTTTCCGGCTCCTATGACCAGAGCATCATCGTTTGGAGGCGTGACAAGGAGGGTGTCTGGAAGCCTGCTCATCACCTGCGACAGGAGGAGGCGGCTGCTGCTGCTCAGCGGGATGCTGTCGCTGCCGCATCTAACCTGGCGGCGGCGAGGGCTGCGACTACGCATGGCCGACCTGCGAACCAGGCAAATGGGCCTCGCTCTCCGCCTGCGAGTGGTACATCAACGGGACCCATGATGCTCAGAGATCACCATGGGGACAACCAGCGAACGTCAGCCTCATACGAGGCACTTATCGATCAGACCGTACCTCATGGTCCGGCCGCGTTACAGCGAGTGCTCAAAACGTACCCGGTCACTCTGGCTCACCATTCTCACTTGCAATCGGCCATCGAGCGCCAAACTTCACCGCTAGCCAGAGCGCAGTTGAGGGGAGTGGTGACAGAGGCTCTGGCTGCTCTCCAGCTCAGTCAGATGCCGCCGCGGCAACAATCAAGCCAAGGGGGTTCTGGAGATAGCAACGGGACTGGTCAACCACGAGCTCCGCGTGCTGCTGTCGCTGTTCCCGGTATGCCCATCAACCCTCCCTTGGGAGGACAGGTTGTACACCCTCCTGTCGTGACCCTCGCACAAGCTCCAGGTGCGCCGCCTGTACAGCCGGTCATGCCGGGTCAGCCACAGGTGGCCCAAAACATCCTGCCCCCGGGCCATCATCACCCGCACATCGCAGCAGCGGAGAACTCGCCAGCGCGCGTCTTCAAGCTTCAGTTTGACGCCCGCAAGATTATCTGCTGCAGCCAAGCCCCCGTCATCGTGGGATGGGATTTCTGTAACAAGGACCCAGAACTGGAGGAAGCTGTGCGATTCTTTGCAACAGTCGACTAAAAGCATAAGGCGATGGTCATTCCAAATATTTCGTTTCCATGGAAAGCAGCATTCATTTGAGCAGGGAGTTTTGTTGTTGTTTTGGTTGCATCACGAAATAGCAAGCAAAGGGGGGGAGGTTTCTCGGAATTTCTGGAATATGAACTTGTACCACCAACTCAATCACACAGAGGAGGCGGCGTACTTTTTGGAATTCAGAGTGTACGACAATTATATATCATGTGCTTATAGAGGAAGGATTCTTGTAGGATCACAATACAGCGATGGATGGAGAAAAAAGAAAATTATTGTAGGAGTCAAAGTGCAGTTTGAAACGTGCGTGAAAATTGTATGCTTGTGCGAGCGAGACCCTCCTTATCCAACCAACGCCTGTAGCAAAAGGAATCCGCCTGGATACATGTGATGCTATCCTCGTATATCGTTCAGTGTCGTAGCGTCTATCAACCCGCAACCTGCTTCACCTTGTCTTCCGTCTGAGGAGGCTCATCAACAAACTCTGGCACAACCTCATCCTGCAGGAAACCAGGCACAGCACCACCCATCTCTTGCTCCAACTCAACCTCCATACCCAAAGCCTCTAGCTCGGCATCCAACTCGCTCTCATCCACCTCGTCAGGAATGTCATAACTCCTCGCCAGACTATCCTGAATCTCGTTACCAACATCCATCAAATCCGCCATCTCATCCTGCAGCCTCTCAATCTTGTCAATGTCAATCTTTCCGTACTGCTTCCTCAGCTCCTTGTTGGTAGTCTTCATGGCGTCGACCTGCGTCATGACGTTCTTGAGGTTGTCCTGCATGTTTTGCGCCTGCTCCATGTTCCACACCTGGCTCTCGAGGTTCTCCTTTTCGCCCTCGTATGCCTTGCGCCGCTGGAGCACCTTGAGCGCCTTTTGTTTGATGGCTTGCTTTCCTGGTCCTTCGCGCATGCGTGATAGCTTCTCTTGGTAGGCGGCTAGCTCGCCGTTGAGGGCCTTGACTTTGGTGTCGAGGGATGCGATGCGCGTGTCGAGGTTGGTGATGGCGCCGTTGAGGGTGGGCTTCGGGCCCGTGGGCTTTGAGCCAAAGAGACGGTTCATGTTGGTCACTGGAGGAGACTGTTCGGTTCGGCGAAGGGGGGTTCGTTAGAGGAGAGGTCGCTTTTGAGGTTGGGTTTGGGTGTCTGGAGATGGCCGCCTGGAGGGATGACGTTTGGTCGCACGCGGCTCAAGCGACCGAGTGGCGGGGCGGGACCCCTCCTTGCCGAGATGGGGGAGCTCTCTGGATGACTAAGCTTGAGATGTGTGAATGCCTGGCGGGCGGGTTCATAGTCAACAAGGTACTTTGGGCAGTTGACGAATGCTGCTAATATGCAGAGCAAAGGGTTGTCAATTTTGTAGCAATAAATCTTGAAGCTGTAGGGTAACATGAGAAGAGATCTTGTATGCTACATAATTATTTTAATTGCGAATGTCGCCATTCTTTGAGGAGCATAAGATTCATGTTGTGGTACTGGTGTCTCGGTTTTTGTCGACTTGCAAGCTTGAACCTTCACTCTGATAAGGATCTGATGAACCCGAGACTCCTTGACTGCTTCTCGAAACGTGGATGGAAAGTGCCAGGAATAGGTTTGCGGATATATCCCAATGTAGCATTGCATGCATCAAATTTCCATTCATTTACTGCCAGACAATGATCGCACCACGCGCAAACATCGGTGAGGCCAAGATCCCTGAAGACCAAGAACGGGGGCCTTCCATGCGTGCGCAGGCCACTCGGGAATTGCCAGTAAAGTGGCTGATCGGCAGAGTTTCAGTACAGGTCTAATTAGGCTCAAGCGATTGGTTCTGGGGGCGCTACTCTAATGATTTTATATGCGCTCCGAGCTTGACGCCAACTGGTAATAGTGTCTCTGTTCTTTAAACGTCCTTGATCCAACGGGACTTTGCGACGTGGGCCTCATTGAGTCGAGAAATAAACAGATGTTCCTTAACCAGTAAATTTCGACAATAGAGCAGCGCGCGTCAATTTGAACAAACCTGACCCCTCACTGCATCCCCTGTCGGTGGCCATCACTGGCGACCATCGCGCGTTGTGCAGAGTGGAGTCCAAAAGGGTGCGCCCCACGTGACCCGCGCGGTTGTTTGGCACCGCACCTCGACGCGTCTGGCAGAAGCGTACCCGCCCACACTCACAAATCCCAGCAACCTCTACAAACACACACAACACACATCTCTCTCCACCAAACAATCTTTCCCGCGCAATTCGTACCCGAACTTTTCTCTCTTGTTCGCATACACGCACGCTTTTGCACTCTACGATCTTCGAGTCAGCCGACTTTTCTCTTCATTTTCGAACTTTGATCAAGCTTCGTCTCTTACCGATTCCTCATCGACTCTTTGATCGTTGCCCCGCTGTGTTGGGCGGTTTGTTTACTTTCTCTCGTTCCCGCGCTGCACATCCTTCGCGATGGCGGCCGCGGATCTCCCCAAATGGGGTTTCGGGCAATCACCCATGAAGATGTGAGTTCTTTGTTCTTCTTGTTGACTTTCCCTATTGAAGCTTCTATTGTGTACTAACATTTACTCCAAGTCAACCTGTCTCGACCTCCTTCATCCCCTTCTTCTCCAGCGCCCAGACCGGCACAGAAGCCACCAACATGTAAGCTTGCGCAAAATGTTGTTGCGCCACGCACGAGATGGCTAACGCGATTGCAGGTCATGGAGCACAGATCTCGCCGCCCCTACACCCATTTCTCGACTTCCAGCCTGGTCTCGCATCCCGATCCAGCGCCATGCCTCGACTGGTCAGACCGGCCAGATCATGAAGCGAGTCGGTCTCTGCACCCGACGCCGCCACCTCGACTCCGTTGCTACCAAGACCTTCAAGACCCCCACGCCTGAGCCTGAGCCGGCTGCCGATGAGTTTACTCTCGAGGAAGAGTCGCGACGCATTCGACGTCGAAGTGTGGACTTCAAGGCTGTCGAAGGAGACATCGATTTCGAAGGACAACCTTGCTCCGAAGCCGAACTTGCTAACCTCTGGATGTTGGCCAAGGGTATGTCTACCGTTTCTGCCATTGATTCACTCACTGACTTGTCTCTAGTTGACGTTACCAACTACTACATGACCACTTCCACCGAAACCCACCTTGCAGACAAGATTGCAGCCCGACGCGGTGAACTTGTCCAAGTCGTGCCCATGAAGCGATACGCCGGTGCCGACACTATCGATATTCCTGTGTCACTTGTTCCCAACGGAGGTAACAAGCTTAACGTCTACCACCAACTTCTCCCCATCATCGAACGAGCCATGATCAACGGCGACGGCCAGGTCAGCTTGAAGACGGCATCTATCGCCGAGGCTCTTTACATCATGCGCCAGACCCAGCGCAACGTTCGCAAGCCTGTCTCTGCCGGACCCAGATTGTCCGATGTCACTGACTACACCGAACCACCCACTCCCACCGCCATCCTCCGACCCGTCATCCACGCCGAAGCGCGATCGCCACAGAAGCGAATTGCCAGACTCACAAGCCCTATCAAGAAGAGCATGCGCCTTCTCACGAACAGCGTCTACAAGCTTGTTCCTGGCTCGAGTCCCAAGGCCTCTCCTTCTCCCACCAAGTCCGATTCGGCACCTTCTACTCCCATTCAGCAATCGCCCAACCCCGCGAAGCCTGCTATTACCCCTCGCGGCATCGATTCTACTCCTCTCACCCGATCCGCCGAGACCTTCGAGGATGTCTCAATTGAGCATCTCACTCACGCCCGACCTGTCGCTCCCACTCCTTCTCGATGGAGCCGACGCGATCCCTCCACCCCTCAGGCTTTCAGCCCCGTGCGTCCCATGCGAGCGCCCGCTACTCCCATCCAGACCGACAGCCCCATTGGCCTGGCCGCTCTCCTTCCTCCTACTACTCCTCAGCTGCCTCAGTTCGAACTTACTCCTCAATCTACTGAGCCCGCTACCTTTGACTTTGGTACCGTTTCGCCAGCTTTCAACTCTTCCATCTCTTGGATGAACACCTCTGTTCAGGCCAGTGAGCCTAAGCGTATCAAGAACGTCAACAAGGCCCGCCGACGCCAGAGTGAGCCCCTCCTCCGCAAGTACCTCAAAGACAAGGCCCGCCGCGCTTCTTCTTCTCCCCAGAAGGTTCGATTCCAAGAGCAGGACATCTTCCGCGATGACATTTCCATTGGCTCCTTGTTTGACTCTGTCACCTCTACCCCCGCCAAGCCTACTCCTACCGACATTGAGGCTGCTCAACTTAGCGCCCTCGAGGAGGCTTCTGAGCCTGAGGCTACCATGGATATTGTCACCGCCGCTGAACTCAGCGCTGTCGAGGAGGTTACTGAACCGGAGTCTTCCCTTGATGTTGCTCCCACCGCCGAACTTAGCGTCGTCGAAGAGGCCACAGAGCCTGAGCCTACAATGGATGTTGACACTGTCACTGAGCCCGCTACTCACCCTACCCCTACCGCTACGATTGAGCACGGCGTTGTGAACATCGACATGCGCCAGAACCCTGATATTTTCGGGACCCATGTCTCTTCACCTCCCGCTCCCGTCTACTCTCTTTCTCGCATGGCCGACGACAGATGCCAGGGACACGCTAAGGTCGTTGTCACTGAGCAGAACGGCAGACTCTTTGTCAGATTTAAGCTATCGGCCGAGTACGCCCACATGTTCCCCGCGAGCCAAGGATTCAATGGATCTCAATTTTCCATGTCACCCTCTATCTCTTCCTCCCCGCGAATCACCTTCAAGTCCCCTGCTGTTAACCAGGCACCCACCATTGACACTGTGCTCGAAACTCCTCATGTATCCGCCACACCTAGCTTTCACACCCCAGAGCTCCCACCCGGCGAGAACACTCTGATGTTCCGGTCTCCTCATATCGACTTGACTCATGCAGAATACACGACCATTAGCGGCACTCCTGGTGTGAATACCTTACTTGAAACTCCGAATGCCACCACCCGAACCACTATGAAAGATCACACCGTCTTTCAGACCGCAGAGCTCCCTGCGGGAGAGAACACTCTGCTTTTCGGCTCACATGACGGACTTTCTCTAGCCAACCATACAGCTGTCCTCGGAACCCCCGGTGTTAACACGCTTCTCAAGACCCCTGATGTTACTGGTCTAGGCATCTCGTATACCCCTGCCACCGAGACACCAAAGGTGACCGGGGCAGACGATACGCTTGTTATGCCCTGGGATGATCTGGCGGCGACTACTCCGGCCCCAAAGGCCAAGGCCACTTCACCAGAAGCTACCCCGGTGCAGATGAATGCAGACCGCACCCTTGCTGTGTCCTGGGACGATTTGGCGGAGACAACTCCCGTCCCCAAGATCAAGCCTACCCCCTCTTCTGACGCCACTCCCGTTCACCCACCTGCCGAGACCACGCCTGCTGAGACCGTTCCCGCCGAGACTGCTCCCGCTGAGGTCACGACCCAACCTTCTGATGCTCTCCAAGTTAAGACGACTCCTGACACTACGCCTGCGCAAGAAGAAGCACCTGCCCAGACAGCAGACACATGCCGCCATGACTACGATAGCCCTGGCCGCGAGTACATGCGAGAGTTCATCAAGCGCTCTCGCCAGAGTATTGCTACCACCACCACCGAGACTGGATCTCCCATGGCGTCGATCGCAAAGCGACAACCTCTGGAAGCACGAAGCCCTAACAGGGGGAGCCCACAGAAGAACAAGCGCAAGCACGATGACGATAGTGGTGAAGTACAGTCGCCTGCCAAGAAGGTCAAGCCCAGCAAGGAGGAGTCCAAGCAGACCACGCCCAAGCGAGCTCGCCGCACAAAGACCACACGCCAGAAGACAGACCTGGCAGCCGAGATGACAGATCTCCCAACCGATGCTGAAGAGGCAACAGCAGAGGTGACGGAGACTGTCGAGGAGCAGACGGAGGTGGCTGAGGACGAGGGCCCAGTCACACGGCGATCGACGCGACTTCGGTCGCGGGAGCAGACCAGCGGTGCTCCCAAGTCGTCGATCCCAACTCCGATCAAGCTGAATCGGTCTGGCGCCGGCCGCAACGGCGGCGCCGTCCTGAACTCGAGCGTGCGCAGCGAGCAGCAGGACTTGACACACCAGACGCGCCTCAACACCAAGAGGAACAAGGGAAGCGCCGAGTATCCCGCCCAGGTCCTGGCTAAGCACGCAGAGACCAAGGGTGAGGATGACTCGGACGCGAGCCGGGCGTCTGGTGAGTCAAGTGCCTGCAAGGGCAAGAAGTCGGTGGTGTGGAGGGAGCCCCTGGAGAGCGTCCAGGAGGCGAAGCCCAAGAAGGGCGGACGGCCTACCAAGGCCAAGGTGACGCAGGGGAAGACGGGCGTTGCCAAGCCCAAGTCCACTGCCCAGAAGAAGCGTGCCGTCAAGGCCGCTGAAGATCTGGGCATGGCGGGCAACGGCACGCCCGTCAAGCCCCAGCGGGTGACGCGGGCTCGTACCCGCTCTCAGTCGTGAGGGAGCGTGGTGTTTTTTGGAAGATGGCAACGGGGGGGAGCATGGCTTCCGATCCTCCTAGGGAGGAGATAATTCAATGTTTATGACTGCATTTTTTGGGGCGTTGGGGGAAAAGCATTTTTGGGCGCGGCCTTGGTGGTCGCGCAAGATACCACAGTGGGGTTTTGTGTTTGTGTTTGTTGTCTGAGTTGTGTCCGAGTCGGTTTCTGTGTTGGTCGGTTGTTGTTTGTGTGTGTTTTTTCTTTCTTTTTTTTATGGGATATCTCGTCGAGGAAAGATGATTGATAGTGTTGGACTGGGAGAGCCGGGAGGCTCGTGTATGGAAATGATATGTTTGACGCCATGCCTTGAATCTCTTGACCCTGTGATGTCTATGATATCTGTCGTGTGTCTATCAAGGCAGACCCCAACTGCAAGTAATACGGCCCAGCTAACATACACAGGCATTGTCTTGAGGACCCATGACTTGCTTTCCTTCTTGAGTCATGGACAGGAATCGAGTAATGGGAGGCTCAGTAGTGGCGCCATCAACCTGGTGGTGGGTGACCTTGGGCGTCTTAACTTCGGGAGAATCCACGACTTGCAACGTGGTCTCGGCGGGAGCAGTCTCAACGGGAGTAGGCTCAACGGGATTGCTGGTGGTAGGAGTGGAGTGGCGAGGACTAGTTGTTTGCGCAGGAACAAGCGCAGGACTAAGATCCAGAAGGGCTGAGTTGTTAAGGTTCTGTGCAGGCGTAGCAGCGGGCAAATCATCCCAAGACATGACAAGGGTCTCATCAGGACCAGCGACCCTGGGTGTTTGGGGGCCAGGAGTGTGGTTAGCCTTCTCAGCGGGGGTCGTCTGAGGCAAGTCGTCCCAGGACATCACGAGGGTCTGGTCAGTCCCGGCCACCTTTGGTGTCTCGACGCCAGAAGTGTGGTTGATCCTCTCAGCGGGAGCGGTTTCGACAGGAGTCGCGTCAGTACGAGCACTCCGAGCAGGAGTGGCGGCGGGCAAATCATCCCAGGACATCACCAAAGTGTCATCGGGTCCGGTGGCCTTCGAAGTCTCGGCAGGAGCCAGGGCCGCGCAATCATCTGCGTCTCCAACTATAAGAGCAAGGACGAGACACCATCCTACCAACAATTCAGCTGGACTGATATACTGGCAGCCAGCTGTGTGCAAGTACTGGCCAAGCGTTATCGTTCTGCCGGTACCATGGTGACCCTGTCTTCGATCTGGAGGTCTACATCGACAATGGCCAAACTCAGAGTCGGCGGGAACAGACCGAGTAGGGGTGGGTGCTGGTAAGTCATCCCACGAGACAACAAGAGTCTCGTCTGCACTATTCACCCTTGGTGTCTCAACGCCAGGAGTATGGTTGGTGTTATTGATTATACCAAGGCCAGTCACGTCTAGAAGAGGATCGACCCCAGGAGCCCCGCGGATATGGGTCCTGTTGGGAGTAGGTGAGAGGAACGGGATATCAGAGTGTTGTCCCCTGGGGGGAGCTCTGGCGTGTGGAAGTCAGGTGTACTTGAGACGTTGTTGGCAGCGCTGAAGCCAGTCACATTGGGAGTCTGAAGCAGGCTATCCATAGCGAAAGTTCCACTGATATCCGTGTTCGGCGAGGCGGCTCCGAGGAGAATGGAAGAGTAGGGTGTTCTCCGTAGGCGATGCCGTCGAGACCAGCAGAGAGCCCAAGTTCATCCTCCATTCCGCAGCCCGGCGCCGCATTCGCGAGTGGATCAAAGACGCCTTGATAGAGATGACGGTCTCATAGAGGCCGATACTGAGGAGCTCGTTCCTGCCTACCACTTCATCCGGGATCCCTCAGTTGCTCGGTGACCCTCCATAGAATCCGGAGGGATGACATTTTAGGCTTTGATATATATAGTCGCGGTGGCTGTTTGATGATATAACTTGCTTTTTCACCGCTTGGGTAGTCTTCACTGTCGGGCTTATCGTATGCTACCTTGGCTTTCTCATTGTTACTCAGACTTAGACGGTCGCTCAAGGCATCCAAGGTGACGGGGAGCGACATTGACAGCAAAACCTCATGTCTCATTTCAAGACATCCCCGTTTTGAGACTGATGATCAGACATGTATACGTAGTTGCACAGACCTATGTTAACCAAGTCAGTGTCTCGGCAGGAACCTAGCTGCCACGGTCGTCAAATCCCACTTGATCCAGGATAAACACCCATCATGACACAAGTCAAATGAGACAAGGCATCAGCCGGCACTTTGGAGACTTAAAGTTACATCCTGGCTACTTATCAGACTGTTATCATATGAGACAGTTGTTATATGGTCAACCCAGGGCAGGCATTCTCACCAAACACTCACGTCTGGGCATGTGTTTATGCCCAAGCTGTTGAAATGCATAAGAATGAATACCTCTCCGATCTGTAGCTTTCTCTGTCTAATTGGTCAAGATGTTTTGTCGTTTATGCCGCTGCTGTTTCATCAAGACGTTTGCTCCCACTCATGACGGAGACTTACATCAATGACGCAGAACTACTAAGACATGATGAAACTGACGGCCGATCACTTCACACAGTATCTTGGGTATCTATACCCGTTTCTCTACTTAAATCAATGAGCGTAGCATTTTTAGAAAGGCTCTAGTTCATGATCTTGCTTCCATCAAATACTAACACTAGCAAGATTCACAGCGCAACCACGCCTATAGGACATACGACGACACAACGATTCATAAACAACTAGTGAGTCAGGTCAATCTCACCAATTGCACACACTCTTCATCACAATAACATTCCATACACGCTAAAAAAAAAACACGGCTGAATTGACATTCATCAACAGTTGTCGCGACTGTTGCCAACGCGTATGAGCTACCCTAGACCCATATATCACCCATTATCGCGAACAGCCTCACCTTAGTTTGATCACTCCAATCATTCTATTGCCAATTACTAATAGCAGGGAACATATCTATAATGTCTGGTCATTAAAACTATACTCGGCAAATCACCTAGATGCGCAATCACCTCTGTCCCAAAGCAAGCCAAGAACCACAGCCACCACCTAGACGCGTAGCAAGGTTGTATTCACAACTACCTACCTACATACCTCGACACATAGTATCACATACGATAGACAACGACTATAACGCCATCAAGGTAAGAAACTCCCTCATTCAATCGAAACACCACAGCAAGAATCCTCCTCCAGCCTCACCGCTCCCACCGCATGCCACAAATGCAAACCGCCATGTCTCGAAAGACAACACAGCAAAGAATTGAGGCATATAGACACGTCGTGGTTCAACCCATACAAGAACCCCCTGACGCGGCCGTGGCGCGACTCGGATCAGTATCCCTCGCCACAATGCTGTCGCGGCATTTCTGCACATCCAGTTCATCAAGGATGCCTCAGCTGACCAAGAAGAGGAAAAGAGAGACAAGGCAAGGCAGAGGGGAACCGCTGGGCGTTCGTCGCAACACTTCAACCAGGCGCTTCCACGTACGCAGCGTGCCATTCATTGTATTCGCCTCATGCATGTCCTCGCCTTTTGACGCCCGAAGACGCAGGCGCATCGCAGGTACACCGGTGAGGCCCTGCTGCCCATGGAACTATCTCACGTCCCGGCCTCAAGTCGCAATCCTTGGGGTCACGGGGTCGCCTCACATCATCTCCCCCGGACGTAATGGCATATCGTGGCCGTCTCTCAGCACTCGGGCTCCCCCACGCTCAATCTTTAGAGGAGTGATCAATTGAGACTCTCCAATCTTCAGCCTGTCCCCAGAGCTTCTCATGTGCAGCAGCCTTGGGCGTCAGGGCTTCTGACGAATGAGAGCTCGCCACACGGCGCAGGCCACTAGCCGGGGCCCTCTATGGACGTGGATAGCTGCCAGTCCCTCTCATGACTAACAAGGGAGATAGATAGCAAGACGAAAAGGTAAGGGAATTGATTGACTGCGCAGCGGTGAACAGGACGAACTCGCAGGGGCACTTGCTCGTCTGCTCTTACTTTGAAGCATCACAGGGATCGTCTGTGAGGCCGACGCAGGAGTCAGGAACCCTGAGCCAAGCCGACAGTTTGAGTCGCTGTAGTCGTGAGACTTTGCTGCCGCCCCAGAGTCCTCAATTTCCCCAGCTGGCCCGCAGAGACAACATGTGCATCTGTATGCCTTGTACCTAGCACAGGATGCACCAACGCGCAGAGGGTAGGGTCCAGCCTGTATAGGGCCTTACCGCGAAATGATTTGTTTCATGCCGATGATCAAACATACCATTAGGATAGATCCATATGGCCACTCGGCCGATGAATGAACGACATGTCGAGATGATTGCACCAGCTTCACCAAACATCACAACAGCTTTCTAGCAAGACTGGTGATGACTGGGCACCTCAATCAAGTGCCGAATCAATTGATCCTCCGAATGCCGAGAGTCACGTTTTAGACCCTCAGTGGAGTATGAGAAAACAGCCTCCAAAGGACCATCGTGGACTCGGGGCTATCGTCGTCTCTCGCCGGCCTCGGTTCCGCAGTCAAGCCCTGTTCTAGCCCCAGGACCAATGCAACCACTCAACCCTTCGGGTGCCTGAGCCAGCCATTGAGGCCCGGTGCCTGACAAAGCCACAGTCAACGCCAACTCCAAGACCCGATGGTCGGCGTTCAAAACAGTCATACTCGATGGGACCTGGTGGAGTTGGCGCTTGCAACTCGACTCGATTACCAATGCTCATCCTTGAAGCCGAGGAACAAGTCGGCATCCATCTGACTGCCACGAAAAAGAGTCCTGCTCGGGTAGGCATCTACTGTGCAGAGACATGTGCATTGCACCGCACTGCACTGCAGCGCATGCCATGTACTGAGCAGAGCTGCTCTCGCAGAGGCCACCTGCTTCAGCCCTTCTCAACTCAGCCCCAAAAGCGTCTGTGTGGCACAGTGACCAGCAAACCCTGGCTCGCGATCGTCAGGAACACCACACCAAGCTTTCGCCCTTTCTCTGTTAGACCTGTTTTGGACAGATGGTGGGCCAATGACCAGGACTGCGAGCAAGAAAATCTTACTGGCATGTGCAAGAGACTCCAATTGTGTGGGTTCCCGTGTTGGGAACTTTGTGCGCAGGCCGAGACATCATCAACTCGCGACACAGGATGCGCGTCCTTGAGGGTTCGGCTGAGAACTGTTCATCCGGTTGCCACCATCGAACCAACTCTCACGAGAGCAATATAAAGCAATATGGAAATACCCGTCTCACAGCCGTTATCGAGGCTGATCAATTTCTCACGAGAGCTGCAGCCCGAGACAAGGAGCTCCCTTCCTGGAGCGCCCAGATCGGACGATTCCCCCCTCTTCCTCTTCCCCACGATGGAATCGAAGATTTCCGGCATATCATGGTGATTTCTCCGCTGATCCAGAGCGCATCTCGCGGAGAGACTCGGAGCACTTTCGGACAGCGAAAAGCGACTCCCAAGACGTGGATCCCTTGTCAGTATATCTCATCACGCGTAGAGAAGGCTGCCCAGACCAGACCCAGCATCAGGATCCAGACTTCCCACAGGATCACCGGAAAATTCTGATCGAATTTTTCGTCAGCCTGGTGGAGATGCAAGTGGGAATTGTTGGTCAACGCTCTTGGCTCTTGGTCAGCACCATGCCCTGCTTCCAGTCTCAGTTTGAACTTGAGAGCTCCAGCCTCCGATTTCTTGACCCAATCACCGTAGAGTCGAATCCGATTTGGACCAAGTTGCTCAAGTTCTGCAGATGAGAACTTATCCATCGAGTTGCGTGTCTGAGAAGCCGGACCCTTAATGAGCTTCAATGGCTGGCTGAACAGTGTAAACTGTCAAAGCGCAATGTAACTGTGGCTCCCT
The DNA here is from genome assembly GCA_023509735.1 of Fusarium liriodendri. Lineage (NCBI taxonomy): Eukaryota > Fungi > Ascomycota > Sordariomycetes > Hypocreales > Nectriaceae > Fusarium > Fusarium liriodendri. The sequence goes on along the minus strand of JALLKD010000207.1, from coordinate 41,287 downwards.
CAACTCTTCGGGGAACGTAGTCCAGCCTTCCGATATCAATTGTGACGTGCCTCTGACGAGCTGGATCAAGTGAACCGATTTGGTAAGATGCTGAAAGATTTTCAGGGCTCCAACGGCTCTTCCAGTCTCAATTGGCTCTGGCAAACAACGGCTTGACTAAAACGTCAACCTGTTGTCAACATTTTCATGAGGCTCATGCACCTCTCCCAGCAGTTTGGAGGCTCTAAACGGCATTTCTGCCTTTAAGCTTCCGAGTGTGCCCTCCCTGGGTGACATCGTGGGCTCCAGCCCTCTGACGAACTCGACACCGATGTAACCATACTGGACGTTGGAGAGCCATTGCCCAATCGTTATGCGGAGCCGCCCCTATCGCCACCAGGAACAGATTTCTGGGCGAGATCTCGGAGGCTTGGGACCCGAAGCTTTGGTTTGGTTTGTGTGGCAGTCTTGAGGAACGGTTGCATCGTCAACGTTTTTGAAGACGACCCCAATGAGTTGATGACAATGGATTGTTGAGTTATCTGCATCTGGACGATCCTTCTCTGGGTTGGTGTCATTGTCTCAATCACAATAATGACTGCCGAGACAATACCCTCCGTGGTAGGTGCTTGCTGACATTCAATGTATGAGATTGCGGCCGCAGCCGTTGGACCTGCATTGGAACATCTGCGGCTGCCGGCCCGCGTCTCGCTCCCGACATTGGCTCAGTCATCAAGCTCCAATAGTCTCCCATTTGGCCGAACCTTGTCGTAAGCGACAGAGAGGATTGAGTAGGTATAACGGCGCAGATATGACCGATTTGGGATTCTGAGCCGTCATTTCTATCACAGTCTCGTCATCATGGCGAGCTCTGAAGACACCGGGAGCTTGATAATTATCCCCGTTATAGAGGATGCAGCTCATAAGAGATGAATAAGCTCATGTGGTTGCAACAAGGCTCGATACGACACCGTATGCCGCGTGGTGAGCATGCCATTGCGGCCCGGCCCAACTCTGAGTCGAAAACGAGTTGAAGCACGTCTACAACGGGGATCCGGCTTCAAACAGATTGAGCACCACTTACTCCGGGCATCCTCAGCCATGACGCTTTGACCGAGCCCGTAGCCGCTGTTTCCTCATGATAATTCCAATTTTGGCAATGCCAGCATGTTGCGACAATGATGACGGCATCTGATGAGAGCGGCATTGATGAAAAGTGGTTCTTCTTGCGCTCCTGAGAGCCGTTTGATCTCCCATCAAGCTTGTTTCCTTGTTTGTAGATGGATCGTCATCATGGTGGGAGGACACCACCTGCAGATGACAAGGGTCTGAACCTGAAAGCTGCCTTGCGACCGAGGCATCAACACTTCTTGCCCAGGCATCAAACGTTGCGGGTCAACAACGAGGCGGGCTGGGCTAGCAAAGACGGTAGGGATCTGCAAGGGGCCTAGGCGGGAACAACCAGCCAATCGCTGACAGAGGACGGAGACTTTGGACAAAGGTGAAGAGGAGAAGGCAGAAGAAAGGTTGACGCAGCTTGTTCCCAAGAGGAAGAAACCGCTCGCTTCCATTAACTTCATAGCGCGGAATTGTTAATGGCTGAAGGGGGGTCGGGTAAGGGTTCCTGTGGGTTTAACTTTGTTGAAGCTTTCATTCAATGCTGCGACGCTGTATTGTCGAGTTCGTGGGGAGAAAACAAGAGGTTGGCAATGTCTCGGCAGCTATTGTCAGAGACACACGCCGGCATTGAAAGGGAGGGAGCGCCTATGTTGCAGAAGGGTGCAATGCGAAGCTCCCCCATTGTCCAATAGCCTCCCTGCATGCAGCTCCTACAAGGAGAGCCTTGGAAATTCCAGTGATGACACAACGCCACGGAAGAACAATGGAAGACAAAACTGAACCCCGAGACCGGAACCAGAGAACAAAATCACACGACTCGAAGGGTTCTGCACCTAGTCTCGGAGCATTGTACCGTCTCGCCCTCTCCTCGTCCAAGAGTGACCTTCGTCAACAGTCTGCCACATGGTGCTCATGTGCGTGACAGCTAAACGACTCGCCAAGTGTAAACTCAAATCTGCCCTCCGACAATTGTGCAAGTTGTCCGACTGTCAACCGGGTTCAAGACGGACGAGATAGCGCCGGTCGGCCAATCTCCCTTCAAAGAGAGTTTGTTGATTCCAGCGCCAGTCCGGATCAGTAAGGTGTAGCCGTCGCGCTCAACGGTGCTTCATCATGGCGTAATTCGCTATCAACACCAGGTGATGCAGACCATCATGGTTGGCAGGTCCAAGAGTCTTGGACGCAGTCGTGTGTCAAAGCGATTTCTCCAAACCCATGCACATTATCCATGCTTATGAAAGTTGTGCCAGTTGTGCCAGAGGAGGGCAGCCGGAAACCGTGCGACCTACCACACACAGCTAGAGCCCAGAGAGATCCAACCGACTGCAACGACAACGACAAACGAATGCAAGCGCGAGAGCGGAACGGCTGCCAGCTTCCGCGGGCACCGACTGGGAGGGAGAGAACATTCGTCGCCGCCTTCTTGACAGTGTCGGCCCAGGTACCGTGGTCAAGCTAATGCGGCAGGGCCTTCAACCTCCGAGACCAGGGCCATCGTGGCCGCTGGGGGATGGTTAGAGGATACACCGCGCACAACGAGAGGGTCCTCTGGCGGTACGTACATGCTTTTCGGTTGTGCAAGCGGTCTCGAGACGTGGGCTAGAATGGCAAGTCGGTCCCTTCCGTCAATGAGTCTCGCGATGAGCAAAATCCGGTAATCTTGCCAACGGGGTTGGTGGTCAAGGGCTGGCACGTTTAGTCATTTCTCCGAAGACTCTCCCCGACATGTTCGTCGCTTGGTCTCCATCCGATCATCATATCGGATCTCGATGCTTGTCCGATGAGACGTCGACTGAGCAAGATCCTGGTCGATCGACCCCAAGCAGACTGGAGACAGTAAAATGAGCAAAGGAGGGTTAAGCTTTTCATCGCTCTTGTCTCCCGGAGTGCTGGACCACGGCGGTCGCTTCCACTGCGCCGGCGCGATTTGGCGTCTTTTGGCGTCTTCTCAGCGGGCCATTGAGCAACCTCTCAGTGCTGGGCTTCAAAGCCACGGAGACCCGCCCTGTCTTTGGTAGCCTTCCAGGTTCTTCTATGACCCCGGCACAACGCCTCGGCATCACTTCCCTTCCACTGGAAAGGCTCGGGCTGCGGCCGCTAGGCCACGATGGGTAGAGCGCCCCGTTGGCCACGAGCCTGCCCGCTCGGGGAGCATGCGACGTGAGACTCGATGAAGCAAGACAACAGAAAGGTTGGGATGTAAAAAGCGGTGTTGAAGAAGAAGAGACATGGGAGGCTCAGTTCTGGGTCTCAGGAGAAGAATCCCAGTAACGACCCAACGCAACGGTTTCATCTCCCTGCGTCTGGGGACTTCGCAGAAGTTTCCAGCCATCTCAGATCCAGTTCAAGGGGATTGCAAGCCGGTGAGTGGACGAGTGTTTTGCAAGAGGGGCACGGGCGAATCAGTGAAAATTTAGAGTCAATTGACTCTTCACTGGGAAAAGAAGAAACAACCTCTGGTTGTGTCGGATGTCGCCGTCTTGACAACCAGCAGGCATCCCGTGATGACGAAGTGGATTGCGGTTCAACAGGACGGATAGAAGTGGGCTTCGCAGAAGCGACCAGAACAAAGACGAACGGGTAGACACATCAGGAGTTTGGAGAAAACAACGGCTGGATCGCAAGAACGGGGACACGGGAGAGGCCCAGTTGTCATGCTGAAAGACTCCAGCGTCCAGTCTCACCGAGGAAGGGATCGACGCTGTTTCCTCATTCTGGTAGAAAGACCAAGATAACGACGTAATGCTGCAGTTTTGGATGGTTTAAAATTGACAGTTTGTGTGACTGTGCCTTGGAAGAAACACAGGGTTGCTTTGGACGCTGTAGGGAGAAGACCTGTGCCGTCAGCGGCTTCGGTCGACCGTTTCCTGTTCCTGTGATTGAGTTCATTGGTGGCGGCAAGACGGGTAAAAGTCTGCTTGTCGGAGCGGGAAAAAAAGTACTGTAGGCACCTTTGACGCGACGGGGAGTTGAAGTTCCGCTAGGCTCCATGATATCTGCCCCGAAGCACGCGCAGTCCTTCCACAATGGCACAAGCGTCCGGCGTCCACAACCGACATCAAAGAAGAAAAACGGCGGCGAGGCGAAAGGGACAGTGAGAGACGGTGAGTACCGTCGCAAGTCCCCGATTCATGGATCCATGGGATTCCGGGGACAAGGATGGGCTTCGAGGCCCGTTGGAAGCGGAAACGGCGAGGACAGAATCGAGACTGGACTCTTCTCTGGCTCCCTGGGTGCGTCGACCCGGAGAGGCGGTGCCAGATGGCCGAAGACAGGGCTACGTACCCCCTGCTGGCGCTTCCCAAGCTCCTGCACCCTTGCCCTTGTCGGCGCGGCTTCTCTGAGCCCTGGTCGGCCCAGGCTGTGGGAAGCCCTTGTTGACAGGGAGAGACTCGCTGGAAAGCTGGGGCTCGGCCCAATGTGGGACGACAAGTGGGAAGATGGGATGAGGAGATGGTAAGAGGTCAAGAGGATTGCATAGCATCTCTGGTGGGATTAATGACAACACAAAGCAACAGCAGCGGGGGGCATGATGAGAAATCGATGAAGGATGAAGGCGTCAAGAACAAAGGGCGGGATGAGCAGGAAAAAGAAAAGAAGAGAAAAAAAAGAAGAAACTTGAGCTACCGACGATCTTTGCGTCCAATGGAAATGGATCGGAGGGGAGCTTGTTGCCATGTGAAGGAAGGAGCTGCCAGAAGCCAAACTGATCTTGCCTTTTGTGGCGTCCATCCCACGGATCGATATCACAGATTGTCGCAGACGACCATGATGAATTCAATCGAGCATCAAACAACAAAGGGAGTATCATAATTGAGGACCAATGGCTCGGTAAAGTCAGTCGACTTGTTCTCCAATGATGATGGATTCTCAATTACCAATTCATCCCTTCGCAAAACGTCGCTTATGCTCGGAGTGCCTATCTTCAGGGTCCTTCTCCCTCTGGTTCCCTCAGCGCATGTGCTTGTTCACACTCATGGCCTCCAGGATGTTTGAACATGGCCCCCCTCCTTCAAACAGCGAATAGCTGCAGCCACTCGTCTCATTGTGTGTTTGTTTCGTCTGCGCAGATATACATGCACATAGTGTCATGGCCTCGAAGCTGTATGTATGTAGTCTGTTGTCGTGTCGATCAGCCTAGGGACAACGCCCAAGACCCAAGACTCAGGAACTAGAGCCACGAACAACGCAAGGATTGCCCCCTTGCACGCCCTGTCTCTCCCGACTCCATGTCTCTTTTCCAAACGTCCAGCCTCTTGAGGCTAGTAGAGGGCTTCTCGTGGTAAGGGCAGGGCTTCTCCGGAACGACATCTCTCTGTCTTCCGAGCTGGCCAACCTCCAGTCCCCCACTGCAGAGCCTGCAGAGCCCACAGAGAATGCCGCGCCCCACCCGACTCAGCGCTGGAAGAGCCTGCCGGAACCCACTGTGCCCTGTGAGCGTCCACTGGAAGCTGTTTTGACCGTCAGAACCCAGTTGGCTCAATTGCCAGTCCTATGATCCCCTCGCCCATCTCCTCATCCACATGCCCCCTTTACCCCCATCAACACGTCACAAACTCCCCCTTCACCGAGTCGCGAAGCAGGAGTCGACAGTAGCCGCGACAAGGCCACAGAGACACGGCGTCTCAGGCGAGCCAGCCTCGACCGAGGGCTCCTCCCCGCGTGTCCCCCCGGACAAGTCACCCAATCCTTCATCCCTGTCCCAAAATGGTATAACGGCGCTGCTTATACTGGCTGCTGCACGCAACATCGACAATTGACAAATCCATCACCGCCAGTCAAGCCGCAAATCAACGCGCGCAGGTCAAGGGACAGCAAAAAGCACATGGCAGGATACTTTGTAGAGAACGCACAAGCATATGGAGACTCTTCTCACCGGTCATGTCAAGTTCACCACACAGCATTGGATGATCCAACAACGTACAGTACATACATACTTCACACATACATAAAGTACAACGACGATATCACATCACATACACACCTACAGCCGCGGTACAGTAGCAGCAGCAGCAGCAAGCAGCGCAGCAACAGCAGCAGGCCCATGTAGTCGCGCCCAACCGACGGCTCAACACGTGGACGACCGAGCGCTTCGTCTCCCATCATCCATTCAAGTTACTTCGGCCCTGTCCTGTACGGATACCGTGCTGTTGTCTGGCGCACCCCAGCCAACCCAGCCCAGCCGCCGCCCAGACGCCCGAGAGAGCCATCACCCATGCATGACCTGGTTTCCCGCTTTTGATATAACCGTCGTGTCGTGTCCGGCTAGTTCTCTCCCTCTTCTTCAACGGCCTCTCATCGGACAAGGAAATCCTGCACCTCCACCTAGAGTCTCCCTCCCCTCTCAATCACCCAGAGGAACCATCCATCCGTTTGCCTCTGTCCTGTCGCTTGTTACGAGTCACACCCGCCTCACGAGCGCTAAAGCAAACAGAGCCAACCACGACCAACCAACAGTTGACTCAAGGCATTGGAAAAAGCAACCAGCGATTCACCCGACGACCGGACTTTGTTTTTTTTTTTTTTTCAGAGCGGGCTCGCTACCAAACATCAACAAGAAAAAAAAAACAAGAGTCAGCACCACACAAGCTACTGCTACTACGCCCAGGTTGGCACCGGACACAGCCCACTAAAAAAAACCCACCGGTCGGGAAGCCGTCGCCTCGTGGACTGTACCCAACCTACCCCACCATTTTTCCGCCCAGACCAGAAGTCGCGACCGGAGCCCAGGCTTACAGGATCAGAGAGAATTGAGAGGGGACCCGCCCGTGCTCGCTCCTGCTCCTGCCCTGTCCGCCCACCCACCTTCCACCTTCCAGTACTTCCACCATCCCACCTGCCTGCAATCCCACCCCGGTCTTAGAGGAAAGAGTCCCCCCCGGCCCCCGGATCCGCCGCCACTGCAGTCCTTGTTCTTGTCCTTCAAGTACCTTTGTACCTACGTACCCAACTGCTGTGCCACCACCGCCATCCACATCCACACCCACATCCACCTCCGAGGCATCCCTCTTTACTACTAGTACTCCTCCTCCTCCTCTTCTACTACCTTTTTTTCACCAACACCAAAACTGTACATCCCAACCAAAATAGTCGTTCGCTTTTACGTCCTTTTCGACATCTACGGCTTCGACCGTCCCCGGCCGACATCATGTCGCCCAATCTCAAGCCGCTGATCCTCCCGCAGTTGGTCCAAGAGCGCCGCAAGTGGGATATCCAACAAGTCAACGCTGAATGCGACCTCTCTTACGTCTACTACACAACAAACTCGTCTTCGTCCGATGTCGCCTCTCCCGTCACCCCGACTTTCTCTCCCAAGGGACACTTTCGAATGTCGAGTTCGGCTTCTTCTCTCGACCTTCCTCCTCAACTGAACGAGAGTCCTGTTTCTCCCACACAGTCCGTCCACCCCAAGGCGCCCATGCGACTATTGCCCGATGTGCAGGAGGAGCCTCTGGAACCCGAACATGAGGATGACAACACCGATCTCGAGGATCATTTTGGTCTCTACAGCTGCCTCTGTATGTCCCGCCCCTTTGGTTAGGTCGTTAGGATCCGTCCTCGACCTTTTTCCTGTTTCCCTACTGGCGACCTTGGAGTCACTGACCTAATACTTTCCTGTTTAGGCGACGAGCCCTGTGAGCACCGAGATAGTTCCGAAGATTTAATGTTCAACGGCAACCTTGTGAGCGACTACGACATCGACTACGACATGGGTTTCCTGAGTGACGGTGACGTCCCTCCCGAAGCTCCCTCTCGAAAGAGGTCGGGTACCGACTCTCCTTTTGCTGGTCTCTCGTCACGCATCGGTTCGCGACTCCCTAGCATGTCACGATGGAGATCCAACAGCCGCGCGCGGGGCAACCCTATGCTCTCTCCCAGCACCGAGCTTAGCCTAGAGAGTGTCGTGCTATCTGGGGGCCCGTCGAGTCGTTCGTCGTCCATGTCTGCCCCGAGCCGACCTGGCCAGGACCGTATGTCGGAAAACACTGGCCTGCCTACACCTGCAGTGTCATATTATGGAAGCACCGAGAGTGTCAACTTGCCAGCCACTCTGCCTGCGCCCATCGACATTGAGAAGGCGCAAGCCCACAAGGAGCGGTCGAGTTTGGAGCGAGAGCGCGGCCTGGCTACTACTCCCCTGCTTCCTCCTCTAATGACGAGCCCTCTCAGTGGACCCCCACCAGAGTCGCCTCTTCAGTCACCGACCGTTGCGCCTCACTCGGCAACTGTCGACATGCCTTCACCGCTGCCGCCTTCGACCCACTTCCCCCGACCGTCATTGAGCACCAAACCGTCTGTCTCTTCGTTCCGACACTGCCCCAACAGCCCCGAGCTGCCGCTTCCTCTCCCATCGATTCTGCAAGAGCACGATGAGTGGTCAGACCGCCTGGGACACGCCAATTTTACCATCACGCCTCAACCGTACCAACCGGAAAACGTGAACCTCGAATCGCTCCGGCAAATGCGCCACGACTGGGATCTGGCCCGATGTAACTACACCAAGCACTTGGTCCGAACGGGCGAGAACTACGGCGAGACGAGCAAGATCTTCGCATTGACCGAGGCCAAGTGGGCGGACCTCGAGAAGCGATGGAGGACAATGCACGACAACTTGATGGAGCAGATTGTGGAAGCTACCAGCTCGGCACCTTCATCAACGAGTTCCTCCCGAAGCCGAAGCCGTGGTCGCGGACGGGCACGAGCCAGCAGCGGCGGAGCTGCCCTCCTCGGACGACCTCCCACGGACGACGTCTTTGCCGGAATGCAGTGGCGACGGCTCGAGGACGGACTTCCCAGCGCGATTCCACGACTGGTTGACGCAGATGGCAAGTTCCCGGCGCGAGGCGACGAGGACATTGTAGGACCCATGCAACGGGACGAAGTGATGCTACGGACGCACAGCGAAGAGCGCAAGGGAGCACGATTCTGGAAGAATCTGGCCGAGAAGGTCGGACTCCGAAAGTAATGGATTTTTTTCGCCTGATGAGGCGATGCGATGCGAAACTCGAAGATCAACGATAATACCTATTCACGACCTTGATGCGATGACGACTAGACAAAACTAGAAGTCATTGAACGACACGGCCAGCTATCATGGGGTTTGCCTGGCATTTCTATTTCTTGTTCTTTTCTATTTCTCTTTTTTCTTCTGCTCTTCTTTATTTGCGGAGATACCCCGACTCATGTCACTCCTTTTTCTTTTTGGGATGATTCCCTGTATAGCCACGACGGCAACTCGCGAACCTTTCGCGTTCTGTACTGAGCAGACAGACGCGTGCACATTAGTTATTATTGGTTATTGTCTACTCTAGACTTGTACATAAATGGATGGATGGACGGGAAGGGACTGGATTGGAGGGGCGTTGCCAGGGACATTTGTTTTGCAGTTGAAAAAGTCAAAAAGCTTAGATCAGGAGGGAGGAAGGCGAAAAAGGGACAGAGCGATATCAGCCTGTCCCTGGAGTTTGTACTGCTTTTTTCGGTTTGGTTGATTTTACCCTCTTGAAGGGTGCATAGTGGTGGTACACACATGCACGACATACAGGTTCAGATGCAGACACAAAGAGACAAACAGTTGAGTTATCCATCGACAATGGATGGCAAATGCAGATAATGGACCTGGCCAGGGATGGATGGATGATTGATTGATTGGATGAGCATCTCTGGCAGGTTGGGCAAAACAGGACAGGACAAAGAGGGGAAGCCAGAGACGAGCATGACATGACACAGGGGGGTGGTTTGTACAATCATGTGTATCGAGAGCAGAATGTCTGTGTCTGTGCCTCTCTAATGGCTTGGTGGAGGGTGTAGGAGAAGCCCTCGGACCCTGAAGAGGTCAATGAAGTAAAAGAATAAAAACGTTGAACAAACAAGCTGTCCCATTGTTCATGATGTTACTTGTGATGTCGCTCAATGGTGTTTACCAAATGTTTCGATCGACAAAGAATGTTTCGTCGATCAGACCACCTTTTCTTCACTGACAGCATGCAGTGAAGCCATCACCCTTGAAAAAGCCAGAGACGGTTGATCCAAGCGAGGTAGAAGGGTTTGAGCGTAACACTACCTGACGCGGCGATACGATACGATGCGACCCCTCGCGGGCGGGCGTCGCCTCATCAACATCCAATCCAATCGAACAACGGACCGTGAACAACATTTTCAGGGCTGAACAAGGTAAAAAACCATGACGACAGAGGCTTATTCCCTCAACCCCGCGTACGGGTAACATACGCGTCGGAGAGTAGACGCCACCGCGTTTGAAGACCGACATGAAAGGGACGAGCCATTGGACATGAAACCACAACACAGACAAAAGGCTACTTGCATAGGTAGTGTGTGACACCCAATTTTTTGTTTTTTTTTGTTTAATGGAAGGATGAGCCGGGTTGGTTCTAGTCTTGACAGATCTGAAATATGTCGTCGCCCGTCAAAAGAGGTGGGAAGTACAAACGGGAAGATGCATTCGGGGAAGAGGGGAGAGTCCAATGCTGTCTCGGAGTTTGTTGACAGTCGTCGGTGTGGATGGTGTCTCTCGTATTTGCTGTTTTCTGTATGCATACACGACTGAGCTTGAGGAGTATATTACGCGTCTTTGTTCTTGAATAGACGGCAAGACACAAAGAGTGAAGCTTCTATATGTGTCACCTGTCGCTGTAAAGTTGTACAGCGAGGATAGGTCCTGTTTGACCAAGTCGCGGGGTTGATGCGGGACAGACCCTGTGCGCCTTTGACAGAATATTGTGTATGCTTCTGGTTCATGAGTTGAAGTCGGCTGTGCCTGTCGTGAATACTCGGGTATACTATGTAGTGTATGCAGGACGGATGTATAAGGCTAGGATACTGTTGATCATGGCTATCCTTGAGCAGGACTTGATCACTCTGTGTTTAGCTTAACGGGTGTTGTCGATCACATGTAGATCCATTCAACCGCGGTCTTTTCACGATATATCATCGCTTGCTCCGAATGTTTGAGTTATCTTGCCCCACCTGTTTACTCAATTGACACATTGTAGAGACAATGACTTGGACGCAAGCCTTATTGCCAAAGGCTTATTCATCATTCATCCAGTGATGATCCAGGACTGAGGAAGCACATGTGAGACTTCCGCTGGAAATGACGTGCACTACTTGATCCAATTTTGGCATTGGGTCTAAGACACAAAGTGAGGACATCTCTGTCTTCAAGTATTTCAGCCCTGTTTGAGGCTTTAAGAACGTAGAATCTCCTTGCTTGCGGGGGGACTGCTATTATATACCGAGCTGGGATCTAAATCAATCAATTGGCCTCTTCTTAGACTTACTGGAATTTAGATAAGGGATTAACACGTTCTCACATAACTTTTGCAGAGACTTAGATAGTGCTCTAATAGTGGAGATCGATATGCTCGCAGTCCTCGCGCATTCGAAATGCTGGTTTATCATGTTGCTCACTAAAAGCCTGGGAGTGTTGAAGCGACTTGCATGGTCACCAACATTAGTCAGTCATATCCATGCCAACAGACCCTAGGCCTTGTTGTCAATTGAGTCTCGGAGGTATGTCTCGGCATCACCCTGGTCGTTGTCGATACATATCTATAGGAGAGGCAGATTGATGTCCTTGTATCTTGAACGACGCAGCCTCTATAGAGCATCTAGTGTCAAAAGACAACTAGCAACTACCTCTACGTCGCGCTGGAGCTTTGTAGCCAATGCAAGATATACATCATAAACGGCTATTGTTGACTTGTCTATTGTTTACCAAGGATGCTAGCTCGACGCCCATTCTTCGCCCTGACACCCTCGCTGATTACCAGAAGAACTCATGAGTCGTCTAGCACCCTGAAAAGCACGTCGTATCAGACAAAGCCCGCACAAAAGACGTCTCGACAAGTTCTCCTCTTCGAGGAACGCGCCCATTTGGCATGGTTAGAAGGGAGTGGGTGGATGCGAGGGGGGGTAGTGAGCAGCTTAGGGATCCCGGAAGATATCATGGGTAAAGAGCTCCTCAGTATCGACCTCTATTAGACCGTCATCTATGTCGAGTCTTGGAAAGGCCCCGCTGCGTCCTCGACCCACTCGTGAATGCAGCACTCGGCCCCATTTACGATCATGATATGGTTGTGGGTAGAAGTTCGCGCGCGCTCATGTCGGTCGTATGGCCCCATGAGCGGCGACATGGACATACTAAGGCTCCCTGCCATACGGGCGATCTCGAGTCGCCTCCTGAGACCGCGGACAAGGTCGACGAGGGTCTTTCGGGACGCTCCGCCAACGGTTCTGGAGCAGGTCAGTTCATGGTCTTGGAGGCGCGAGACTGATCAAGACGATGGACGGCTAGCTATCGTGGTATCATCGGCGTTCTTGGACGGGTTGACATGCTAGTCCTCGATATTGTTCAAGGCGATGCTATAGTAACAATGAGAAAGCTAAGGTAGCATACAATAAGCCCGACCGTGATGAATGTCCAAGCGGCGAAGAAGGCAAGTTATATCATCAAACAGCCACCGCGACCATGTACCAAAGCCCAAAATGTCATCCCTCCGGATCCTGTGGTCCGATCGATTGGCGAACGGCCCCACTCTCCCGGAGGCCGCACCCGGAGGATCTATGACCGGCACTGGGAGAGGGGAGAGGAATTCAAATTCCGTAGACCCCCCCCATTAGTCATTGGAGGCAATGAAGATAAGCGTAAGCTAGAGTATTGACCATCGCGGTGTCTTTGTATATTAAAGAGAAGGAACACAGGTCGCCTTTCTTTTCTTCGGCTTCTCAGAAGAAAAGACCAACTCGGTGCGCCTTTTACGCAGCTTAAATCGCCAGAATACGCTCCCTTGACCTCTATCCTCAAAATCAATGGAAAAGGGCGTAGACATTCATCAGCTCCTTGCGGAGCTGACCTTGGACGAAAAGTTTTCTCTTCTCTCCGGAGCTTCACAATGGAGAACTGCTGCAGTGCCTCGTCTTGGTATACCATCCCTAAAGGTACTTATATCACCAATGTATAAACGGCCACATCTCACGAGTGCTAAGGCGGTTCTTCGCAGGTATCTGATGGCCCTTCGGGTGCAAGGGGAGAAGTTTTTGGAGAGGGTGTCCCCGCTGCGTTCTTCCCCAGCGGCGTGTCACTAGGTGCTACGTGGGATGTTGATCTTCTCAAAGAGGTTGGGGAGCACCTTGCAGAAGAGGTAAGACATGATCTTTCGCGCTTGAATGCCTTGTTGACGGTCGAGAGAAAAGTGCAAATCCAAGTCGGCATCCGTCTTGCTGGCTCCCACAATGTGCATTCATCGCCACCCCTTGGGCGGCAGAAACTTTGAGTCCTTTAGTGAGGATCCGTACCTTACGGGCAAGCTCGCCACGGCGCATGTTCAAGGTCTCCAGTCGAGGGGCGTCGGTGCCACGCCGAAGCACTTTGTTGGTAGGTTCGCAACTTTTGTCCCAGACCGTTCAAGGCTGATGACTGTTATTCTTCAATCAGCAAATGATCAGGAAACCAAAAGATTCAAGGTCAACGTGCAAGTCGATCCCCGGTCCCTTCGAGAAGTCTATCTACTCCCATTTCAGATGGTTGTGCGAGATGCTGATCCTTGGTGTATGATGACGGCCTATAACAAGGTGAATGGCCATTATTGCGACGCATCCAAGGAGCTTCTTGACAAGATTGCCCGTGACGAGTGGAAGTGGCAGGGCGTCTTTATGAGCGACTGGGGAGGTACATCTTCAACGGTTGATTCCATCAACAACGGCTTGGACCTAGAAATGCCTGGCCCACCTGCCAAGAGATCGCGAGCGGCACTTGAGCAGAACCTCAAAGACGGCACGGTGGACTTGGAGCAGGTTGACAAGGCTGCTTTGCGCGTATTGAACCTTTTAGAGCGAGCTGGTCGATTCAAGGATGCGAGAAATGAACCTGAGTACTGTCGAGACATGGATGACCATCTTGCCACAAGGGAGCTCTTGCGGCGAGCTGCAGCATCAGGCATTGTCATGCTCAAGAACAAGGGTCAAGCTCTCCCCCTCCAGCTGGATAATGGCATCTCCAAGATCGCCGTCGTCGGCCCAAACGCGGAAAGAGTCGTTGCCGGGGGAGGAGGGAGCTCGTACATCAAGGCACCATATTGGACCTCGGTCTTGGACTCGATCACGGACCGTGCTGCAAACCATTCCGTCGAAATCGTCTTCCATACAGGAGCTAGGGTCAACCGCTATCTCCCTACAGTTCTCCCAAGCGTGGTACGAGACGGGTCAACTGGACAGAGCGGTGCGAGTGTGGAATGGCACCTCGGCCACGATCTGGCGAGCAACGTCGTCGCTGAGACGCATATGTGAGTGCTTGACAGCATACCCCAAAAGTGTGACCTCTATTGACCTTGTTTTGTGGGATAGAGACGACTTGTACTTCATGTCCTTTGGTGATGTGCCACCTGAGATCGGTCGACTTACGGATTACTCGTTCCGAGCCCGAACCACGCTCACACCGCAGACGGATGGCATACACACAATCTCGTTTGCTTCGATTGGACCAGCCAAGCTGTTCCTAGACGGCGAGCTGATCCTGGAACGGTCGGGGGCCTTTGAAGAAAAGGAAAATCTGTTCTTCAGCTATGGCAGCGGGGAGGCCATCACCTCTCGTGCCATGAAGGCAGGACGCTCGTACCAGGTCCGCATCGACTACCACTCCCACGACCGACAGCTCCAAGAGGATGTGAAGGACCTCCTGGACCCGATGGAGGACAAGTTCCAGGGCTTCCGACTCGGCTTTGAGGAACATCAGTCGGCGGATCTGCCCGCCGAGGCTGCCGAGTTGGCCCAGGGATGCGATGCTGCCGTGGTTGTTGTGGGACGAGATAAGGAGTGGGAGACGGAGGGTGAAGACATTCCCATGTTTGAACTCCCCGGTGAGCAAGTCAGGTTGATACAGATGGTTGCGGCTGCTTGCAAGAGGACCATTGTTATCGTCCAAGCCGGCACACCAGTCCTCCTGTATCCCTGGATTGGTCAAGTTGATGGTCTGCTGTATACATGGTATCAAGGACAAGAGCTTGGCAACGCCGCGGCGGATGTCTTGTTTGGCCAGGTGAATCCCTCGGGTCGTCTTCCCATCACCTTTCCCAAGAGGATTCAGGATTGTCCCGCCTACTCTTCCTTCCCAGGGGAGCTATTGCAGTCTCGTTATACAGAGGGTCTCTACGTAGGTTACAAGTGGTGGGACCTGGTCGGAACGAAGCCTCAATTTCCAATCGGCTTTGGATTGTCATACAACACCTTCAGGATCAAGCCCAAGGCTGTCAGCACCACCAAGATATCCCGAGATACTGTCATCAAGCTGGAGGTTGAGGTGGAGAACTTAGGCGGAAGCCCACTGCCAGGGCGAGAAACCGTCATTGCCTGGTTCTCCCAACGATCGCCACGGCGTCTTGCACGTCCGGTGAAGCAGATCTGCGGCTTTGCCAAGTCTAGAGCCTTGAAGCCGAGCGAGTTTCAACTGCTCGAGATTGACATTCAGGTTGAGGCCTTGGGCATGTTTGATCCTCAAAGGGGCAGTTGGATCATTGATGCTGGGACGCAGCTGGATGTGCTGGTGGGGACGAATGCTGAACAGAATGAGGTAATGGGGCAAGTAGAGGCACAGGAGGAAATAGTTTGGGTGTGATATGTTGTGTAAAATTGAAATAGCTATCTATGTGATGCGATCATGCGATGTCGATGGCTTTTGTCATATGAGTTGCTATGAGATGAGTGTAGCTCTGGTAGGCCTCAAGCTTAACACTACCGTTTCACTCTATCGTGGAGCCATTCAGCCCCGACGACCCTGTGACTGTACTTGAAGAAACGATCGAGATGGCGAATGCCCTTGAGGTACTGATGGATCTCTCTGGCGCCCGAGTAGTATTTGGACCAGCCAGGCTTGCGCTGCCATGTATACTGATATGAGATGCTCGGGATATCGCAGGCACAGCCAGGGTAGCGGTTCTCCAGCTAGGTACCCCCCGGCGCCCATGTCAATGAATATGACCTTGACGCGGCGACTTGTCCCCATGAGAGAGTCGCGAATGCTGCAGTCTTGCGTGCCGTGGAAGTCTCCTAGTCGTTCGTGAACAACTTAATGTTGTACCTTAGTCCTCTGTCCCCTGTTGTCGGAATTCATTGGCCCTAACTAGACAGGTCCTCACAGACCATACAGTATACTGGGCCGAGTGACTGGTTTGACTATGACTCGTGCGCTGCAGGAGAAGACTAGGCACCAGGTATGCGGACAGATGCAATAAAGTACCATCTCAACATTGTCATCTATACTTTATCTCTTTAAGCCATGTCAAAGACAACCACCAGATGCATGGGGCACCTCACTCGGCTTTTATAGCCACCACAATCTTCCCCATTGTTCGACAGTCCACCATTTCCTGCATTTGATGTGGAACATCAGCGAGGGCTACTAATGTGACATCTGGCCGGATATGGCCTGATCTGATATATTCCATGACCTGCAACGCCTCTTGACTCCCGCCCATTAGGTTTCCCGACACTTTGAGGTTGCGCTCTATGAGATCCTTGACGGGCACAGATAGATGGGTATCACCACCAGGGGCCCTTTGATGTTTAATTAGCCACGCAAAACACATAAGGAAGGGGAGGACACAAAGCCTCATACTGACTACTCACCCTACACAAACGATCCGCCCACCATCGCACACATATTCATGCACGTTCCTAAAGGCCTCGGCAGTACTGCCACAGATGATGACGCTGTCGGCACCTCGTAATACTCCGCGGCCGCCCCTTAGCTTCCGACAAGCTTCGATCACAACATTGGCGTGCGCGACTTTGCTTTCAGCGTCTTCTGTGAGGGGCGCCGAGAGGAAGATGTCGCCGAACTGATCAGAGTTGGGAGACAGTCGAGTGATCTTGTTAGAGAAATCAATCCCAATTACCTTGGCATGACGAATTTGTTTGGCCATCATCCCGACCATGTTACCAATACCACCAGCCACGCCCACGACCACAACCACTTGCTCAGGACCAACTTCGGCACCCTTTAATGCCATCAGGGCTGTGGAACCGGAGCATAAGGCGGCGGTGTAATATGGAAGCATAGCCGTCCCCTCTTTTGACAAGGCTTCTGGTAAACGCACGAGGCACGATGTGGGAACGGTGGCGTACTCCTTGAAGGTGCCGGATACTTGTTTCGGCGAGTTTAGCTGAAAGGGGCACGAGGTAAGGAGCCCACGGAGGCAGAATGAGCAGGACTGGCAAGTGCTCCCGAGATATCGAATAGCGACGAGCTGACCAATGAGTGAGGCATCGTATGCCCTGACGATGCGACCAATGCCCTCGTGGCCGGCGACGTGGTTGTGTTTGGGGTATCCGGGCTCGGGTCCGATGGAAAAGCAGGCATCCTGATTTACAACGTATGTTATTTATTAAGGCTCCTAATCAAGCTCTCAAGGAGTAGACTCACGCTTCGACAGATGCCCGAATAGAACAACTGAACGACTGCTTCACCCGGCTCTGGTTGACGTACGGGGATAGTACGACAAGTGAGATTAAGCTGAGGGCCCATGGTTGGAGTGACGATGGCTCTTTGAATGGATGGAAGAGGTTCACCTAAGACCATGCCCTGTTTGAGGTCATTTACTTCTTGACTTTGTGGTGACACATAGCCGGAGTCTGAGCCTGAGCTGTCCGCCTCTTCTAGTTGATCAACAGGCAATATGGGGAGCGTGTCCGCATGCGCAAGCACCGTGTTCTCAGAGTCACAAGGCATGTAGTCCTGACAAGCACTGGTACTTGAATGTTGCTTTCGTGATACCGCCGTGAGGCTGTTGTCGGTATAGTCGGCCATGACACGGAACACGTCTATGAACCAGCGAGGGCAAAGAAGGAAGAGAATTATGCTGTCAGACTAGATTGACTGGGATAAAAAGGGCACGGTAGAGGCGCTTGAGTGACTTGTACTCCAGCCGATAGTAATAAATAGCATGGCAAGCGTGCTCCCCCTTGGTCTGTTGCCCACTGCCGGCAGGTCTGGCCTCGCTGGAATATGCATTCCGCGTCGGAAACTTATATTCCGCTCTGGAACCCTGGATACTCATCCTAGTTATCAAACCTGCCGTGTTGGTGCCAACAAAACTATTTACGAGGTGAGAGATAAGAGGCGGACCCCATCATGCGGGTATCTGGAGCTACGCCCTAGAGGTGATGCCGAAATGATTTGCAACGTCTCGGAATGACTTTGAGAACAAGCTTCAAGCGCTAATTTAGGTATTTCGTTGGTGATTAATGATGAACAGAACAGGTCAGACATGGTGAACAACTATCATTGCAATCATTCCGAGAAGAAGCCTGTATACTGCAAGTTTCCTGACGGTTGCCGTAAAGAAAATGAATTTGCCGAGAGTGAAGCTGTCAAGCCTAAAAGAACCAACTGATAATGGCTTATGTTACGGTGTTTTATGAAGTTTAATATTGGTTCCGTCATGTTTTCATAATTGAATCCATCTTTTGTTGAGGCTGATGGCCTGGCTGAGACGCCATCGAGATCAATAAAACGAACAATACCTAGGTAGGTACTCATGTAAAGGCACGTACTTGATTGAAAATCTAAGTAGAATAGATACACAGATCACAAGGTGCATATTAGTACCTTGTTAAAAACATATCCGATACATATTCAAACGGCTAAGAGACCCCTCCTAGTGGGGTGATTGTCTCTCAAGAAGAAAAGTTGATACGAAAGAACGTTGGCCATATGTAGATCATAGCCTTTCGTAGAATCTAACATCCAAGCCTCGCTGTCCTGGAGCTTGATGGACGAAAAATCCTCAGAACTTGCGAGCAGGGGTGCCACTCTCAAAGAGCGCATCGAGCTCCTCAAACGTCTTGCCCTTGGTCTCGGGCATGACAAAGTAGGCAATGGCAGCCAGGAAAAGACTCGGGCCAAAGAAGACTAGTCCCGTCCTGGGGCCAAGGTTGGCTCTTTCACTGTTGACCAAGTACGGGATGGCAATCGACCACCCCATGTTGATGAGCGAGTTGATGGTGGCGGCGAGCGAGGTCGTCTTGGGTCGAAGTCGAGGGGATGAAATCTCTCCTACAATGGTCCAACCCACAGCGCCGACCGAGAGATACCAGAGGAATGACCAAATGATGCAAAGAGATGCGACCCCCCTGAGAACCGCGGCAGACGAGGGCACGAAGCCAAGAATACCAATGCAGAGGAGAAGAGGAAGGATGGCAAAGGTGCCCACGAGGTACTGGAGCCGCCTTCCGACCCGTTCGATTAGGACAAAGGCGCATATGATGGCCAGCATGGCAACAGTCAGGGAGATGACGGTTATGGTGAACGAGTTGTCCATACCCGACAATGTCAGAAAGTAGGCCAAGTAGTTGCCGCAGAGTGGATACCCGAGGAAGTGCTGCATCACCATTGGCAAGCAAGCAAGAAAGGTTCTTCGGAGGTTGGGGCCCTGGAAACACTCCATATAGGAAGGGCTCGTGCCCTTTTCCAGTTTCTCATGCTCGAGGAGGCCGACAATGGCTGCCAGATCCTCCTCGACCACGTAGTTTGCCTCGGAGCCTCGCATCGTCAGCAGCGCAGACTTGGCAGCGTCCAAACGACCCTTGGACACGAGGTAGTATGGGGATTCCGGGACAAGGGGGATGAAGAGGGCTAGGCACATGACGCCCAGCCCGAGTTGGGATACGATGGTGCCCTTCCACGACCAGGGGCCCTCCACGTGAGACGTGCCCTCAAGGACGCAAGAAGCAACAAAGGAACCAAACATGATCCAGAACTGGAAGAGGGAGAGCAAGAAGCCTCGGACACGGCTTGGTGCGAGCTCAGAGATGTAGGCTGGGATGGTGCCCTGCATGAAGCCCATTGCAGCCCCAAACAACAGCTTCGCCACGATCCAAACCTTCCAGTCCGGAGAGAACAGCTCGATGATGGTACCAACCATGGTACAACTGTAGTAGAAAAGAGGTTAGTTGGGCCCTTTAAAAGTGTCTGGGGGAACTAACGCGACTAGGATGTGGAACACGGCGCGTCGACCGATCACATCGTTCATGTATCCGGCACCCATTGCACCACACATGGCGCTGACGTACTGGACAACACTCCAGACCAGCTGTTCATCGGCCGGGAGTGACCAAGTATCCGTGTTTGCATCGTAGTCGCCAAATTTCTTAACAAACTCAACGTTGGCGATGATGGATCCAATGAGGGTCATGTCATATCCGATCAGAACCGCAGCTGAGGAGCAAGCGAGACCTAGATAAAGCGAGCGTCAGCACGGCATTCGGGGGACCATTGAGGGTGGGTTCGAACATGAAAAGGCAGCTCGTTTGCACGCCCAGAGAATCTGAAAGTGTTCGGACCATGTTGTCGTGACAACTTCGAACGAGGTTCCTTGCCCATGTTCCTGGTCAAGGGGCTCTTCACGAGACTCTGCAAGTTTCTCACTGATTGACATGGTTGAGGAAGATGGAGGAGTATTGATCTGACTTGTCAGGGAAAAGGCTAGTAAACAAGGTCTGCTACCATGGTCTTATATGTTTCTTTCCCCGCAGCTCTCCCTATCAATCGATCGCGAGCGCTAACAAGAGTTTGAACTAGCCAAGTACTTTGCAGTATCAACACAGTCCACGTGAGCCTCATTTCCCCCGGATCCCCTTCCCCATGGTACGAGATAAACGCTATCATGATAGTCCTGGGGCGCCCATGTGGGGAGTGGGTTGGCGGAATTCAAATTCCTTCTGATAAGGTTCTCGCCGGGGGTCAGGAGTTCAGGGGCTTGATATTTCAACGGACTAAGCTCATACTACTGGTAGACAAGTCGCTTTCTTTTTATCAGATATCACGTAAACCTAAACCTCTTTCTTGTTCGCCATGGAGGGCGGTCGTGTGTTACGAGTTGGCCTCATCGGCTGTGGCGAGGTGGCCCAAGTCATCCATGTTCCGACCCTAGGATTTCTCTCCCACCTGTTCCGCTTGACCTATCTCTGCGACGTTTCCGATCAAGCCCTACAGCACGTCAAGAGCCGAGTTCCAAATAGCGGCGAGATCCAGACAACAAGGGACCCAGACGAGCTGTGTCGATCTACTGACGTGGATGTTGTACTGGTACTGAGCGGTGATGAATACCATGCACACCACGCTATTCTGGCCCTCGGCCATGACAAGCACGTCATGATTGAGAAACCAGCTGCAATCAACCTGAAAGATCTACAAGAGATCAAGAAGGCTGAAGAGGCCTCAAAGGGTCGGGTTATGGTAGGATATATGCGTAGATACGCCTCCGCCTTTAGACAGGCAGTCGACCAAGTTGGGGGGTTAGACAAGATTCTTTACGCCCGAGTCCGAGGTGATCAATGTCCCTTGCCTCTTGTAACTATAACGCAGATGAGCTGACCCTCCATACATCTGACAAATATCATTGGTCAACCGCAGCCATTTGTCTCCCAGTCCGGCACATACCCCAAGCGGTTCAACGATTTCCGCCAACAAGACGTTGACGATCTGGCAGCCCGGCGTAACAACGCTTTCGAGACTGCGCTTGCTGAATGTCCTGTTGAGCCCAGCGACGAGAACCGTCTCTTCTGGAGGTATCTGGGAGGGCTGGGCTCACATGATCTCTCTGCTATGCGCGAAACACTGGGAATGCCGGTTGGTATCCATGGGGCCTCGGTGACTATGCCATTTTGGAAGTATGTCTATTCCCTGACTTCCCTTCAAACTGCTCTGACATCCCTGCAGCGTCCTTTTCAAGTACCCAGGTTTCAACGTCAGCTACGAATCTGGCATTGATAATGTGCCGCGATTCGACTGCCACATCGAAGTCTACGGCACCGATAAGACCATCCGCATACAGTTTGATACGCCTTACGTCAAAGGACTCCCCGTCACGATGCATGTCTCGGAGAATGTAGATGGAGCGTACAAGGAGACGACCACACGTGTGACATACGAGGATGCGTATACTCTGGAACTAAAGGAGCTGTACGAATGGGTCACAACCGGCAAGGATATCAAGACTGACCTTGTAGATGCGGAGCAGGATTTACGCATCATGGGGATGATTATGAAGGCTCTGTGATTATGGCTTGCATTGTCTTTGAAAGAGTAGTAGTCTCAGTATGGCTACAGACAATCCTAGTTAGGTAGAATAAAACATGTCACCTCTTGCCTTTTCTGAATCTCCTGTACTAAGCTTTAGAAATGCATAGATAAGCATCTTAAGCCGATTAAACAACAATTGAACTTTCCAGGTCTCACAAAGCAAAATCTAAGCCAGATAAGCGGCACGGAGAGGTCCCCACGTGGGTTAAGAAATAAAGGGGATACCAGAACGGCAGGGAGTATTAACTAACTTATCTAAGATTTAGTAAATAATTTTTTATAATTATAATAAAATTCTTAGAAATATCTTCTAATAATTATAATACTTCAGAGCTTTTTTTTATTTAATTTTTCTTAATTTTATTAAATATGTTTAGAGTAGGGTAAGAAAATCTGCCTGTTGTATTGGTGTCTCGTTTTTTCCTTGACGTGGGTGGCCCCGTCCCCAGTCGGAGGAAAGGCGGGAATATCTTCCCTTGGCTGGAGTATTCGCATATACCGAGCTGATTTAGACAGTGGTTGAGGAATCTAAATTCCGTCGTATCATGCCAACCCGTCGTTGCCCGACGATATCATGAGAGGGCCCTTTACTCTCTAGTAGGCGCACCTAATAGCAGACTTCATGATAAAGGTTGATAAAGGTTGCCACTTGTGACTCACATACTCCCTACAACGCAAGCCGTATCGTCAAGAACAGTCCAGCGTCGGAATCTTCTACTCAACCCTGTCACGCAGGGTGTTCAAAGTTTCCGACACGCCAATGTTGCCGCGTCTTCATCTTCCTCAGTGTCCTGACCAAAATCATTTCTGGAAGAGGTTGGCGCAACATCTGCCTCGGCGTATGGCCCATCCAACGAGCTGGTGAGAGACGACAATGTCAACACCATCTACGTCGCTACTCCTCACTCGCATCATTATCAAAACGTCATGATGTGCCTCGAAGCCGGGAATAATGGACTCTGTGACAAGGCCTTTACCGTAAACTCGGCGCTAGCCAAACGCCTGGCTGAAGTAGCGAGGGACAAGAACTGCTTCTTGATGGAGGCCTTTTCGACCAATATTTCCCGTTGACATCCTACGTGCTGGACACCATTGTCCAGGGTCACATAGGTAACGTGAAGAGGGTGACGGCAGACTGCAGATTCGCGACTAACCCGGAAGAAACCTTCAAGGGCGGCAAACATAGGCTGGTCAACCCAGCCCTTGCCAGCGGTGCCCTACTAGACCTTGGTGTACATAGTCTCACATGGCCTTTCTTGGCATTTTATCTCGCTCAACCTATTGAGACTCGCAAACGCCCCGAGGTTCAAGTGGTGATGGAAAAGGTAAGCTCAACAGGCCAAAAATTCAAGTCAGTGTTACTGATCATGACCCAGTACCCTCCGGATCATCTGGCGGATGAGACAACAACCAGGCTTCTGAAGTTTCCCCGTGCCGAAGCGGCTGGAGGAGATGGTCATGCCATCTAGACAGCCTCGATCCGCATCAACGCCATTGCAACTGCTGATCCGACACCTCTCCCCGCCGTTCGTATCCAGGGCAGAAAGGACGAGATCCAACTATTCCCCACTGCCCAGCGGCCCGCCAGGACCAAGGTTATCCTCTCTGACGGCACAGTAAAGGACGAACAATGGCCAATTCCTGGACCTGGAGAGGGGAGTAGCTGGTACAATGGGTTTACCGGATACATGAATGCCGAAGGTAAAGGCCAGAACATGTTTTGGGAGGCGGATAAGGCGGCGCTGGCGTTGATCGAGGGCAGAAAGGAGGGCAGTTTGACCCCTCTTGAGGAATCTATTGCCATGATGGAGACGATGGACGAGGTTAGAAGACAGGGAGGGTTACAGTACTCGGGTGAAATCGAGTCAGTGGAGTACCCGGTCAAGCTAGGAAGAAGTAGGCAGTAGTTTTATGAAATCGAATATTGCTCTTAATCAAATGGCTGGTTTATGCTCGATAATGTTTGACTTTGAGTTCTAAATGTTCTTAACGCGAGGCTTTGTGACAGCTCACCGTGGTACAACAGTAAGGGAAAAGAAGAAGGCAAAAGTACCCAACACTGAGCAATACAGCCAATTTACCGAAACATGCCCCTTTGTGAACAGAATTTATAAAAGGAGTCATCATACCTATCTAGCTCGCTCTTCAAGGAAGGCTTATCAAGCGTCGTCGAGAGACGAAGACCCGGATGGAAGAATAGCAAGCTATAGCCAACCAACGACAGGCAGACGAGGCGATATAGGCCACCCCGACACAATGTGCCCGATACAGTTAAACTTCCACTAGTTATATCTCAATTGGTGCGAACTTGGATAGGGAGATAGGCTCTATCTGTTTCTTCATCAAAGTCGTCTAGATGTGGCATAGGCGCGGAATCTAAATTCCGCCGAGGAAACAAAAATCCTGCCCCGCCGCCTGCCATGACCATCCTGGCCAGTATCACTTACACATCGAAACAAAATCACCAGTCATGAGTGAATCATCGCAGCATGCCACAGATTCCCCTCGGCGAGACCGGAGTTCCGTCAGAAGCCGGACCAAGTACGTGAACCGTGCTTGTCGAGAATGTCGCCGTCGGCGAGCCAAAGTAAGCCAGTCGCCTAGCACTACCCAGGCCCCTCGCTCATAGTAGCAGTGTGATGGTCAGAAGCCATGTTGCTCTAGATGTTTGGATCGTCGCCTGACGTGCGTCTTCTCCACCGAGGCTGACAATCGGGGATCCGCCCCCAAATCGCAAATGCAACTCCTTCAAAACAGAGTCAACCTACTCGAGCAGACGCTCCAAGCCCTTGGTATCAGCATAGATGTCGGTGATGGGTCACCTACTTCTCCGTCTGGGGGCCTCCAGGGAAGGGTCAACGCTGCCATAGCGGACCACATGACTCCTCCTGCCTTGAGAACAGCCAGTGCTGGTTCTGCATGCCTCCGAGGTCAAGACACCTCGCAGAGCAACGGTGGTGACCAACCACGCTTCTATGGCTCGACGAGTGGACGCCTGGAGCTTCAATCTCGGCTAGCTGCAAGCACTGAGCCGCATGATCCACTCGTTGTAGGAGACACAGGCGGTCGCGATGCCGTGAGTCAAGATCCAGTTAGGCGGGACGTTGTCATTTCCAACTCTTCACCAAGCACACAAGATATACCCGAGTTACCGACCCATCTTGTTGACCACCTTATCGAAACATACTTTGAATGGGAACAACCCTGGTTTCAAGTAGTCGATAAGAAACTGTTCTTCGAGAGTAGACGTGATGGCGGTAGGTACTTTAGTAGTTTGCTCCTCTATTGCATTCTTGCGATAGCATCCAGATACACTCCTCTAGAGCAGGCCAGGACCGACGCGCAAGATGTCAACACGGCTGGGCTGGGCTTCCTCCAACAAGCAGAAGCTCTTCTTCAAGTGGATCTCAAATGGCCAAGCATCACGACGATACAGTCTCTTACCATAATGGCCATCATGTATGTGGTAAGCATTCTCTACATCCTCTTTTCTATGACCAAGTCTCCTGATTGATCTCATCTCTCTAGGCTATCGGGTCTGATGCCTCGGGCTGGCTACATCATGGGATGGCAATCCGCTTGGTGCTCGACATGGGTCTCAACCTTGACGCCTCCTCTGCTCCCGGGTCTTCTTCTTTGACAGCTGAAGACATTCAGCTTCGACATCAGATCTACTGGTCGCTGTACTGCTCTGACAAACTCTGGGCTACCTACACCGGGCGCGTGTGTACCATGCTGGTAGGTCCCCCATGTTCATCGGGAACGGTCCATGGTGCCTGATTCTAACACTTGCAAGGACTACCAGGGATCTGTGCCACTACCGAGTACGGTACTTCCTGTAGCGGGCTCGGCAGCATCGTCCGACTCCAACGAGACGATACCTTCACCCGTCTCTATCCTGCGGGAGCTCAGCACACATTGCATAATTCTGGAAAAGATTCTAACAACGCTGTGAGTTCCTCTTGGCTCCTATGCCAGTTCCTCGCCCAAAGGGTCAGTACTCACAGATCTCAGCTATGCGCCCAACAAGACGGTGCTCGATGCCGAAAAGTACTCGTTCTTTGACATGTGTCTCATGACACTAAGAGGTTGGTACCATTCACTACCCGACCATGTGGGATTGGACACGCGTGAACAGCAGAATTCTCAAAAATCACCACATGTGCACATCCTACACATGGTCTATCACACATCCATCATTCTTCTGTGCAAGCCATTCATTACCAACAAGCCGTTGGGTGAATCTGACACTACCCCGGAGCTTTATCACGCAGCAGCTTCCGATGTTCGCAGGAAAGCGTCTGCTATGTGTCGGGAGGCCGCTAAAGAGATATGCCTCATTACTGAACGATACCGTGAGACCTTTGGAAGCTTTCGGCAGAGTCCCTTGACAGCTACACACTGTACGCTGATGGCCATTCTCGTGACGCTTCTCGGCGAGGATTCGCATACATGCGAGACTAGTCAGGGCGCGCGAAAAGGGTTGAGGACAGCCATGAAGACTTTGGAAGAGCTATCTGACTCATGGACACCTCCAAGACGGTATTGGCACACCATGACCCAAGCCCTTCGGATCGATTCCCCATCGATCGAGAACCAAGACTCGGCGCAGGGTTGGCAAGAGTCGACAGAGGCCCTAGCACCGACCACAGCAGCCAGTGAGCATCAGCAGAGTGGCAGCCAACAAGAGGCTCCTTTGAGCAACCAAGGCAGCTGGGTTAGCGCTGAGCTTCAGGGTTCCTTTCCACCGGCACCTGACGACGACGTCCAGCATCCAACCTACTTCAACATTGATGATCTTGAACTGACAGCATTTGAACAACTTCCATCTGACTACATGTCGCTAGAGTCTCTAGGGTTTGACTTGTCATTTAGTATTTAATGTAGTGGATTAAATTACAAGTGCTGTAGTAAAGGCCCTTGCGATAGGAAATGACAAGTGGTGCATCAGTCTTGATGCTTTTCATGATATTTCATCATATTGATACGACTAGTAAACGGCCTCCATATCTACAATAATAACTAAGTACTAGTGTTACTAACTAGACCAACCTGTTTTCACGTCGTGGAAGGCATGAGACTCGCGTCGTTTTCAGCTGATACATATCTCATGACGTCACGACTCGTCGCTGGATTGTCCACGACGGCGGTTGACGTAGGCGGCGGGGCGCCTGAGACAGATTCCAAGTTGGACGAGGTTGAGAAGGGCCTTGATAAATGATGAAATTCTGCCCAGGTGAGCTTTCTATTTTCGTCAATCTTCTTCTCGTTCAGTAGCTAAACATGGACGTCCCAGCAAACGACGAATCCACGCGTCGGCCCTCGACAGCCGGCGCAGGGAGCGAACCAGAAATCATCGAATCGCACCAAGAAGAAGCTCCAACAACAAGCCATGCCCTCGCTGAGGAGAGCATGAACTTTGAAGAAAAGGGTGCAAGCCAGATCGAGCACGGCGATGTCGAAGTAAAAAACCTAGGATGGAACGATGAAGTCCACCGCGTGCCGCAGCCTCTCGTCGGAGGGCTCAAGAACGACGACCTGTGGACTCTGATTAGGAGGTTTGACAAGCAAGTTTTTTATGTCAGGAGTATTGAGGAGCCACCGCTTGGGGAGTTGGATATGAATATTGCGGACGATGAAGAATTTTCGCCGGAAAAGTTGAGGGCGCAGATTGAGAGGTTGTACATGTCTGTTTTTGTGCAGCTGTTTTCTTTCTGGAAGCATATTGTCAGACTTCGGTCTTGGAAGGAGTATCAGAGGACATCTGCTTTCCTGGCTGTTTACTCTCTGGCATGGCTTCTCGATCTTCTTGGTCCGACTATTATTGTCTTTCTCATGACCCTCATTGTCTCTACACGAGCGAGAGATATCTGCTTCCCCGGAGCCCCTCCTTCTCTGATCGATCCCAAGACTGGAGGTGTTCAGACACCAGCGGCTGGTGTTCTTGCTTCTGACGATTCAGTTACTGGAGCGCCCGAGAAGCACAAGGGCGAGGCGGTTGAGCAGGAAGCCCACAGTTTTGTCACGAGTTTGTCTACGGTATGTTCGGGTGTAAGAGTGACGCCGTACTCTGCACGGAGGCAACTGACTGAGATTTTCAGATTGTTGTGAGCACCGCTGCTGGAAAGCATCCCCAAACGGACCCCGATGAGGATAGCGCTGCGCCGGATCCTACTCAGCTTACAGAGGATGTCACCGACGCAAAGCAAAAGACTGGAGGAAACCAGACGGGTATTGAACACAACAGGGCCAAGAAGCCAGTGTCCGACGCCGTGTGGGCCAAGGCTCGTCCAACAATGCATCTCATCGCCGACTTTGTTGATACCTGGGAGAGGTTCGGGAACGCCCTTAGTCCAGCTGCCCCTTTCCACCGTCACAGACCCAAGATCATCCTCGTGGGAGCTCTCTTCCCTCTCCTTCTCGGATCATGGTTCAGCTCTCCGTACATGGTCATGAAAGGTACAGGATTCGCCGCCGGGTTCGGATTCTTTGGTGATCCCGTCATCACCCCGGCTTTGAACTTTGTCAACAGGACGTATCCTCGCTGGGAAAAGTATGTCGAACTGCGAAACACTATCCTTAGGGGTGTGCCGACGAATGCTCAGCTGGCTATTACTCTTTTGCGTATTGGAGAGAGGAACAAGGCTCCTCTGCCGCCACCTCCGACTTCGGATGTTCCTCCCCCATGTGAACCTCACGAGACTGCTGGTGAGGGTCTGGATCATTTAGGTGTGTATCTGCAACTTGTCATGATTGAGCCAAGACTGACACCATCAGAAGGAGTCTCGCAGGGTGAAATCGCCGAGGCGGTGCAACCCGATCCCGAAATAATCCACGAAGACGAGCAAGACCAAGAAGAAGAAAAGACCAAGCACAAGAAATCGCACAGAATCATGAACTTTATCCGCGGCACGACAAAGGGCGGCGTTCAAACGGCCCTCGCAGCCGACAAGGCCAAAGCGAAGATCGGAGCCCGGCACGCCAAGAACCGGCTCGGCGTCGTCAAGGGTCAGGAACAGCCGAACCCGGCCACGGGGCCGATCCGGTTCCCGGCGCGGTACAAGGGTAAAAAGGGACATGCTTACATTACTGCTACTGCTACGACACCTGCTGTTAGCTGGACGTCGGATATTGGTGATGTGAAGCCCGCGTGGACAGTCACGATTGGGGAGATTGCGGAGCTGAAAAAGATGGGAGGACTTGGGTGGAAGAGCAAGATTATTGTTGGGTGGGCTATGGGACGTGAGATTGTGGATGGTTTGATGGTCAAGACTAAAGATGGGAGGGAGTTGCATCTCACAGCTGTTGTTATGAGGGATCAACTGTTTAACCGGCTAATTTCTATAGGACAACAGATGTGGGAGGCGTGGTGAGTCTTGTCAAGTGTATTTTTTTTATGGATGTTGCTGAGGCGGTTTAGCATGTAAATTGGTTGGCTCTGGTAGCGATGAACCG
Source organism: Fusarium liriodendri (assembly GCA_023509735.1). Lineage (NCBI taxonomy): Eukaryota > Fungi > Ascomycota > Sordariomycetes > Hypocreales > Nectriaceae > Fusarium > Fusarium liriodendri. The sequence continues at coordinate 11,637 of JALLKD010000207.1, read as the reverse complement.
TTAACGATGGATTCCTTGTGTTATGACTCAAATGAACTAGGTGCATCCTGGACTTTGGTGATGATGAATTCTTGGTGTTTACTAATTGTTTCTTTTATGACTCAATTGATCCATCCTAAGCACGGCAAGGATTATCCCGAGATCTACACATGTGCCGAGAGTGGGTGTGAACATGTTTCGCGTGACGTCAGTAAAGAATCGACCATCTCCGGGGCAGCTGAGTAATTCACAAGCTTACAAACACAATTCTTTTTGGTGTTGAGCATCGTGATAATTCTTCCGTCGAGTAACAGCATGTGCAGACAGAGTCCGACCTCGGCTTGAGACATTCCAGGCTTCAATTACGCCCTTCAAAAGAAAGAAGCACGTTAGCCTCGAGAGTGGGGGAGAAAGTGGGATACGAGAAACAAGGCAATTGATATAACAACCACTACAGCCTTGAATTCGGTACACACTCGACACGGAATCCCGGCTTTCCAACTCTGTAGATCACTCAACAATGAGCTTCACCCCAGAGCCTTACGACCCCGTCACCGCGGCGACTTGGCTCGTCTGCGTGACGTGCGGCACGCAGTTCCCCACGGATGATCGCTCCAAGGTCAAGACGTGTCACATTTGCGACGATCCACGGCAGTTTGTCCCGGCGTCTGGTCAATCCTTCTCTACACTGGAGGAGCTGGGAAAGACTCACAGGAACGAGTTCACGCCTTGCCCCGCAGACCCTAGACTCACATTCATTTCCTCGACGCCAAAGCTCGCCATCGGACAGCGCGCTATCCTCATTCAAACGCCAGAAGGCAACATACTGTGGGACTGCATCTCCCTTCTCGACGAAGAGACAATCTCCAGAATCCAGGCCCTTGGGGGCTTGCGGGCGATTGTGATAAGCCACCCGCACTTTTACAGCACGCATGTTCAATGGGCGAGGGCATTCGGGTGCCCCGTGTACCTGTCCGCTGAAGACGCCCGGTGGGCCACGATGGCGTCGGCGCACCAGATCCCGCTGGCCTCGACCGAAACGGAGCTCGTGAGCGGGGTGAAAGCCATCAAGCTCGGGGGACACTTCCCCGGATCCATGGTTTTGCTCTTTGACGGGCGGTTGCTCATCGCTGATACGCTCATGACCACAGCCTCGGGTGTTGGAGGCTGGGAGGTGGACGCCACTGGAACTTCACGATCCAAGCCGCCGGGACTGAATTCGTTTTCGTTTCTGTACAGCATCCCCAACTTCATACCCCTCAATTTGAACGAGATGTCTCGCATGTGGGGGATCTTGAAAAAGTACGAGTTTCGAGCTACGTATGGAGGATTTGCCGGCATGGATATTGAGGATGAGGGCGTCAAGGGTAGGGTGCTGGAGAGCATGAAGATTCAAGCGAAACACATGGGATACGGGGAAAGTGAATTTATGCAAACCAAGCTGTAATGAATATATGAAGGCTATGATGATCCATTCTGTCAGGGTATCGAACAAATAAAAAAGATAAAAAAAGATCAAACCTCCAATTCCCAACTCCGGCTTTGTTTCAACTTGCGAGATGATGCTATCTAAAATGTGCCTGTGCCCACCATGCTCAATGCGCCGTTAAAACAATCCAATGCACCCCAAATTTTCCGATCCTATGGAAACTCCCTTGACAATTTGATTTATTCCTTCTTCCAAAACTTCCACTTTTGCTTTGTCGCGCAGGATGATGGGCATAGGAAGCGGTTGAGCATCTCGCGGCCTTCGTCGGGGAGGTCAATGACGGATTCATTGAGGGTATCGATGATGAAGCGGTTGGCTACAACAGTCAGCACTAAATCACAGCTCAATTGAGTAAAGAAACTCACGCATAAGATCAAGCCCTTCATCACCAGCATCAAGAGCCATGTCTATCCTCGTAGAGTTGTAGCAGCCGTATCGAAGCTGCAGCTCAAGCATGCACCTCCAAAGATCGCGCGTCTCATCGGCCGACATGCCCTCGCAGCTGCGTTCTGAGCATGTGCTCGCCTGACGAGCCCGATCCATCGTTGTAGGACGGTCTTCGCGGTGGTGTTGGTGGTGCTTGGGCATGGCGTCCTCGGGAGGGCTCCACATGGCGGGGAGGGAGAGACGGCCAGGGCGATTCTCGCGATACATTTTGGTGGTTGTGTAAGTCGAGAGAGTTGATGTGATGAAGATGGTGATGGTAGAAGATGTAAAAGTTTTGAGACAGCAGGGCTGTCGAGATTATATCGTAACAAAATGAATTAATTGCCAGTAAATATAGCCGCGCAATCGGCACTTGAAACTCGTCGCTTTTCTTGCTTTTCCTTCAATGGTCAAGGCGTTTGATGCGTTGTCTCTGTTGTGGTGGGTCGGATCGTCATGACACTGGCTCGCCCAATATGACAGGCAAGACCCTGTTAATTATGCGACCACAATAAGGAGTAAAAGTAAAAGCTGTCTAAATAAAAGAAAAAGCTATGAAAAAGAAAGACGTCAGGTCCCTTTATATCTTGGGTGCCCAACGGCGAGTACCGAAATGGGTGTGAGGGGGCCTCACCCCCCTTGATGGATAAGCGGGCTGAAAGGGCGGCAGACGCCACGGCTTGGACGGCCTGTACTTTTTTTTGATGGATTGCTCGGATGTGCAGGGCGAGGGACCAGATCAGGGAACCTTGACGGCGCGTGTGGCGGGCTGCGTTTTTGCTCTGGAGGAGGGCGGGCGTTGTCGTCACATGCAGGAGGGCGCAGAAAGGGGCTGTGAGACGGTGACAGCAAAGTGTTTTGAACAAGTAGTTTTGTATCTTGGGCAAAGCTGTCATGGGGTCCAAATGCACCAGGTTTCATCATTGTCTGGAGAAAAGACGTGTGGTTGTCAGTACTGATCAGCAGCTCACTGCAACTATTGTAGCCAAGACGACCAAACCACAAAAACAAGACAAAGCACAAAGCTTGGCCTGCGAATACCCGTGCGTGAATCACAGCTTGGCGGGATCTAAGCCCAAGCTCTACAAGAAAAAGGGTCACAAGACCATGAATTGGCAACGATAAGCTTTGGCGCCAGAGACAAAGATAACGGGGACTCGGCAATGATTGTATCATGACGATGAACCGAACGGCCGGCCTGAGTCAAACGTGATACAGTCAAAGGTACATTATTGTAGAATTATCATGATATCGTACATAAGCCCTGGACGCCCGCGGCTTCCGATATACCCGGTTCACTCACTAAAGATTTTTCTCTTGCAGACATCATGGACTTTTTGTTGACTCACTCACACACACACACTTTGTCACTCAAAGGGCTGAAAGTCAGGGAGAGACCCGCTTCGCCGATGTGGGCTCCCGTTAGCGGACCGGAGACCCTTGGATCCACATGACGGGACAAGATGACTCTGAACAAAGACACTGATAGATAATGAAATGAGACACATTAATTACAGACAATGGAAAAGGGAGTGTAGAGCGGTCAATCATGCGGGGGATGTGCAAGTCTTGCATGTGGCTACCTGCAAGGCGGGCATCAGATGCTTGATTTGTCTGTACGAGGACAAGTCGTATGCCTTTGTCTTTTGTACCACCTCAGCCGGAGGGGCTGTACAACATTGTAAAATTCCCAAGCTTGCCGAGAAACGAGAAAACAAAAGACGGACACACGGGCTTTTCCTTTGATTCCGGGGAATGTGGCTAACCATCCTTGTGGCGTCACACCTTTCTGGCGTTTCCCACCCACCCATGTCCTCGGGTTCTCGACCGTCAGCCCTATCGATGTGCTCTTAGCCCAGTTGGCACAATCGAGTGTGCGTGTGTGTGTTATTTTTATTGCTGATGTGGACAATAATCAGACCATAAGCACAGAAGAAAAAAGCTGGCGTTTTGTCGTGATGCAATGCGGTCAGCTACACCGTCTCTCCAGCCAGCCTTGAAAGCCGTATTCCGGTCTTGCCGGACTGTGCCCTCTCAAGTAAATGCCGGAGTCTAAGCGCCGGGTACGACGGCTTCCGCGGGTCGTGAAGGTCCCCAAGAAAACCCTCATGCCGAGATTTTGTTTACTTTTGATTGCCCCTGTCACCTGTCAAATTTTTTTACTCCTTGCGTCGTGAAATCTGGTTTTTTACCCTGTACGGGATCCATTTGATGCCCGACCCGAGTCCGCTTCACCTCGGCATCATTTGAACGAGGTTTCGGCATTGTCATGCAAAAATAAATAGGACGGTTGGAACAAATAAGCATTTGTGAATATATTACCCCTGCAGGGATTGTCCTTGGGTCTTAACCCGGGAGGTTGGGCAGGATGCAAAAGCTTATATCCTCGAACGGACCCTCTGGATAGAAAACGAAATTACGTATAAGGCACTGAGAGGCATTGATCGTGAAACTTTTGCGCGGCGGAATTATTATTGGTCGCCTTGTTGTTGGGGCTCTTTGGGCTCCTACGTCAACGAGCCCAAACATCTTGCTATACCAGCCATCCAACGACCAAACGCATGGCTCATCACGTTCCCAAGAGCAAGGAACCAGGCAGTGCTATCTCCGTGCCTCGAAGCAAAAGTCTAAGGAAGAGAAATCCTCAGTTGAAACCTCCTACGATGGCCCTCCGGATCTAGTCTACCAAGCTCCCCTGAGCCCATGACCTTTGCCCTCTTGCTGGCTTCCGTCCTTCACTTAGAGGACTATGGCTCGACAGCGACCCTGGCAACAAATGAATTGCTGGTCAACGTTCCTTCTTCGTGGGCCTACCGTTTCTTGAAGGGGGTTAAAATTGGAGTGGAAAATGAGAATATGCAGACAATGCCTTCATGATTGGCACTTGTGCATTGCCCGGGTTTAGTGCCTGGTTTTGGGGCCCCGTTTACATGCTGACACAGCTCTTGGCCAAGTACCTCTGCCGTTCCTCGGGAGGGGTTTAAATTGCAGTGAAGGTCGTCGCGATTCGATGGCGTCCTCCTCAGTTTACCAATATGCAGCCAAGGAATACACTGCCACCACAATCATGCTTGCCCGATCTTGATGTCCGGACGGGTTGGACATTGGTTGATACAACTTAGCATTGGATCCGGGACTGTTGATTACCCAGGGAACATACCTTGTATTTAGAGATCATGACTCTGGTCTGATTAACAAGCGGTAGTCGGAAGTACTTGGTCATTGAGTGTTTCCTTCGCGATGGACTGGAGGGGTTCTGTGGTCGAATGTAAACGATCACTATGCTGCAAACAAGTCGTTGAGGGAGCAGGCAACTGGGCCAAGAAAGAAAGAAAAAGGCCCCAGTCTTAAGGAATTAGATCATAATCTTCTCAAGGTAATGACTTTTATGGAACATTTAGAGAATTTAGAGAGCTTTGGTGTTCTGACATCTCGTTCATTTCTTGACCCCGGTGGTAGGCTGGGCAGACACAGGCAAGGCCTTATGAGATGGCACTGTCTCGCAAGAAGGCTCTTCCTTATGACAATAGTGACTCTTATCTATTTACTTCCTAACAGGATTTGGAATCAATACTCTCACTGTCTTAGAGAACATGTTGTACGGACATTTCCTAGGATTGAACTTGCAGTCGGCTTGGACTTTGCAGATACAAGCTCGCAACGAGTGGCCGGCGCTGTCAATCCTACACGAAAATGACAAACCCAGCCATGACTATCTTCAATGCGAGTGTCAAAATAGGCCCCGTGTGCGTGTTCAAATGGCAGTGAAACAGCGTTTCGGTTGCCTTGCAGGATCAAGACGAAGCGAAGGCGAACCACGTTGACACCGACCCAGGTATAGACACCGAGAGACTGAGATGTACATTCCTACTGCACTCCCGCCAGATAGTTCATGTCATTGCGCATTTCAGGAAAGGCCGTGTGCGGGTTAAATTTGCAGTGAATGGGGATTCAGGGGGGTGGAATCCTGACATTTGACAAGATTCAGGGGGGTCAAATCCTGACATTTCACTGTCTTTTGACAACATTCTCGGTGGGTCAATTTTGACACCTTGCATCATTGGCTGGGCTTGCAGGACAACCCGCGCCGCTGTGTGCGAGCATTCATAGGGCCGAGTGACGCGAGGTACACGTATGTAGATCTGAAGGCGAACCACTCGTCTCAAAGCTCTAGGGAAGGCCACAAGGCATCATGATGATCCCCTTTGGGAAAACTTGCACCGCTGCATGCGTTCTAAACTCCAGTGAAGGAAATGGCCAAAAGTCCAACGGCGCAAACACTACCACTCAGAAACATGAAGAACCGAAGGCAAACTATTGGTGTTGGAACTGCAGTGAAGGCTGTCAAGTGACACAAGCATCCCTCTTGAGACAGCTTGCGCCGCCGTGTGCGTGTTAGAATTGCAATGAATGAGAAAAAGGCAAAAGGCAGCAAGCAAGAAACACCCAGAACCGAAAGCGAACCATTGCTGTCGAAGTCAAGGTGAAAGCCACAAAGCATCATAAGGATCCCCTTTTGGGACAACCCGCTCCGCTGTGTGGGGGTTAAAATTGCAGTGAAGGTATCCAATACGCAAGGCAGAAATATGCAGATCTGAAGGCGAACCACAGCCGAGCATTGGACCCAGGCCTGCTGATTGATCGGAGAACACGCCTTGTGCCTAGAGAGCTCGACTCTGTTCCAGCTGGTAGACCGCAAATAAGAAGATGCTCAGTGTCGATCAGTTCTCTGGCAGCAGACAGAAGAGTTCTTCACGTTGGGTCGAAACGAGGAAGATAAGAGGCAAAACTAGTATTACTACATTGAATTATCGTCTCCTCAAGAAAATAATAACAATCTAATTTTGAGAGAAGCTACGTAACTTTCGCGTCGTGGTGTCTGGTTAATTTCCTGACTTGTCTAGTAGCCTTGGCCGCATAACTGCAAGACTTTGGAATATGATACTACTTCATGGCAATGCTGTCCTTTATGCAGGATCTGGCATTTTATGACCTATTTGCCTTTCGAGGAGATCCGGGCTCGATGTTGACATGCTTTGGGGGTAATGCTATATCGACTTTTCTAGGAATCGAGCCTGTAGTTGGTTGAGATATCACATATACAAGTGTGCAGGGAGTGACCGTCGGGCTGAAAATCAACATGGGAAATGGTAGGCTTGGTTCATGAGAGTATCGTAGACAATCCCTATGTGCGTGTTGAAATTGCAGTAAAAAAACGGGCTGGGCGCGGACCCTGATATGTCCAACGAGCAAGGGCTGCGCATTCGAGTCAAGTCCGTGGGCGGGTTAAATATGCAGTGAAAAAGGGAGTCAGTGGGAACAAGGCCACCACAGGAAGACAGAAACATGCAGTACCGAAGGCGAACCATGCGTATGCAAGCAATGGCCGATGAACACAAAGATCCCCGTTGGGCTAACGCGTCCTACTGTGCGGGCTAAAATTGCAGTGAAGCTTGCCCGAATTGCTGCACACTTCGTGGTCCGAATTGCAATACTCAACCATGATCTACTCCTCTCCTGCCTCTTGGCGCCTGTTTGCTAGCGTTATCAATTTTTGGGCATATAGCCATCATGAAAGTAGCAGACAGAGTATCTAGAAGTCAAAGAATGAACACTGGCTTTGCCCGAGAGGCAATGCTCGGGGTGCTGGCCCTATATGAACACCTCTGGTTTGTTTGAAGTTGTCAAGTCGGCGGTTCTACTTGGGCCATAGGCCAAAGTCGCATATTTGCTACTGGGTTGTATCTCGGTTCAGGTATTGCAGATAGAATATTACGGAATATGAACATGCCAAGACAATGTAACACTGTAGATATGGGAGGTTAACTCGAGCCATTGTTCGCCCTGTCTGGATTAATGTGGTGTCAAGCTGAGCGCCCTACCAACTCATACAAGTGTGACACGGACGGTCTTTACTGGGAAGCCCATGGAAGTAGCTTGAACGATTGACGGTCTTGGTGAATGCAAGTCGATAATGGCCGAGTCATGTGGCTTATCCTAGCTAGGCAGTGTTTCTCGTCTGTTGTTGGATGCGAGCTCCGAGGAGTTGTATCTGCCACTGAGGGGTTTGCTTGATAGGCTCAGCTCAAAAAGAGGACCCCCATCTATGCAACATGTGATCAAACAACCTGGAGCTGTACCTGGGCCAAAGGTAGTGATGGGCAGTGAGCGGGACCTTTGGGAGCGGGGGGGGTAGACCAAAGCAGGCAGGGCAAGAAGTTTAACTTGGACCATGGGCAGCTAAAGAAGTTGACAAGATGTAAATTCAGGCTCTTGAAAGTTGAGAGACAGAAAAAAGTAATTGAGGACCTAGTTCCCATGGCGAAGCCCCAAGGTCAGCGCTGGAGCCCGGGGAGGTGGAGGATAGACCACGGCAAAAAGACACGGGGCGGATATAATCCATGCGAAATCCGAAACAGATCTTTGAGGCTCTACCATGTATACTGACTTGGCCCATGCCCTTAGAATACAGATTAAGTGGTGCCGCCCCCGGGTATCCCAATGTTTGACCCCCAGACGTTGGGTCTCGTCTCAACTGAAGTCTGACATCTTGAGACAGTTCTGTCAGTCTCATAGCACGAGACATGGCTCATTCTCACAACTAGTGAGGCTCTTCATACTGTATATCTCCTTGCTTACGCGAGGGCTACTAGAGCATATTAATATCTATTATTTAAGAACTATTTAAGCCTTTAAAGAATTTATATAATAATTTATTAATCTTTTTTAAATATTTCAATAAATAAAAGAAGAATTTAATTATAATTAATTTAGATCTTAGCTAGGTATATAATAGTGGCCCCGCATAAGTAAGGAGATATCTTCACTTGGCCTGTGATCTGGGGAACTCACTGATTAAGTGGTGCCGGCCCGTCGGATGCCTCAGTGCTGAGTCTCAGCCGTCGAGGTCTCATGTTAACTGAGGTCTGACACTTTGAGACACTTCTGTCAATCTTGTAGCGTAAGACAAGGCTAGTTTCCCCAACTAGTGAGGCTCTGGATCTTATAGACAGCGGGAGTCTTAGCTTGACAATAGGCTGATCTTCTTCAACTGCCGGGTCAAGGTCCCCTGGTCGCTCGCGTTCCGGAACCACAACTGAAACCATGGACACTTCCCTGTACCTCAATAGGCTGATAAACATAGTCCAAGTCAATGTTCAGCCTAAGCTTGCAGTCCCGGCAATGTCTCAATCAAAGGTAACTCTACCGACAACTCGGAAACAACTACTCGACACCTCAACATCTCCCGCCTCGCGTTGCCCTCCAGCAAGTTCACTACTTGTACGTAAACCCGACTCCCGAGTTGCCCAATTTACGCCCGACGCCCCGGAATCTACAACAATAACCGAAGAAATAATGCAAATCATGATACCCTACCTTGAAATGGCATCACAGAAAACCTCAACCCACAACATGGCAACACCCACCACCCCGCGTCTCACCATGCGTGACCTGATCGGCAACCCCCACGCGCTTCTTGACTCGTACCCATGCCTTGGCCTGATGACCCTACGCACGTCAATCAAATAGATCTTACGGTCCGGCGCGGCTCCGAGTCAAGTTGTTGCCCGAGACATAAGGGACGGGAGAGCAACATGGGAAATCACGCTCTTTTTTTTTCTTTCCAAGTGACGAAGATTTGAGAAGTCGATTATCTGCACAATCGTATTGTGCGTATTCCCTTCCCACCCTCTTTCAAATTAATAAGCCTTGTATGCTTATGCAACCTCTTTCCCCCCCAAATGATCGACCGCTAAGCTCGGTTTGTCAAGATCAAGCGCTGTCCAGCCTTACTTGAACCGCAGCATAAATCACGACGTCATCCAACATGGCAGTGAAGGAAAAGAGGGATCGCGTTTCAATGGCCCTGATCCTGCAAGCACTGTCCCTGAGTTCGCCCCGTTCATGGAAAGCTGGTCCTCGCTCTACACGTGGTAGTGGCATGATTGCTTGCTCTTGACAAGGGGAGGGGGGCGTGTGTTGGATGACCTCATGGGTGGATCATCTGCCACGGTCGGCGTGATGCGCAACTGCTCTCACGAGAAAGCTGTAACGTTGTAAAGAGTGAGACTCGGAGCTTACTCTGGGCAAGCTCTAGATACGGGTAGTTGTGTTTTGTTTAGGCTACGATGAACGCGTTGATCGCCTCGCTTTCGCTTCTGTGGCTTATCTCATCGGAATCCAAGTGTGGCGGAAACAGGACGCGGTCGACGTCAACATCTCATATCAAATACATCACGTACAAGGCGCAGCAAGAGGCGAAAAAGTCATTGTGTGGTTAACTTATGGTATTTCTGCCATTCAGTAAGAGCTACCTCTTGCGGTGATCAGAGTCGCCGCCCATCTCATAATCCAGGATCCGACTCCCTTTGCCCCCCCTTCGCACCGAGATCACAGAAGCAGAACGGCTGGTTACGCCTGCGTGTGTCGTGTGGTAATTAAATGATTTCCAACCGTGTGGGGTATCCCAAATGCAAAATAAAACAATAAAACAACGCCTGAAAGATGTTGCGAGACCCCCTGCTGTGCTTTCCCGCCTTGCACAGATGATGAAATGGGGGTTCGGTGGAGAAATGCGTGTTTCTCCCTAAGTCTAAATGCGCTTTCCGTGAGAGAGTTCCGAATGCTGATGCTGATGCTGATGTAGACCGAGCAAAAGAGAAGAGGTAGGTTGGGTTTGAGGGAAGTTGTACATGTGTGTTCCCAGGTGGTAGGAGGTTGGAGGCGTATCGGGTTGGGTGGATATCTGAGTCTGAGTGTCTATAGTTGTTTCGTTGTGATGGCGAGGTCTGTGAGGTAGGATGCAAGAGGTAGATGGTAGATGGAGATGCCTTGTCTATTTGACAGGCTGATCCGTGGAGAAAGCATAGGATTGCTAGTGGCGGTAGATGTCGAGGTCGTTGGACGCGTCTAAAGGGGTATCATAATGTCGAGATGTCCGCCATCAAGTTCCCTCTTCCTCCTGATCATGACTCGAGTCGATTACTTCTTGTGCGACTTGGAAGATCGCGAGTAATTCCTCCTCACGCGCTCGCGTCCACGGCGCTCCTCCTCGTCGCTGCCGCTGCTGAGACGGCGACGTTCCTCCTCGTACCAGGTACTCAAGGCCTTTCCGCCAAAGGTCAGATCCTCATCCTCGATGATGGTGGGCTGGACCCAGGTGTAGGCCGAAGCGTCGACTTCGCGGGCTGAGGGGTCGAGGGCCTGGAGATTGGGAACGAGGTAGTAGCAAGTTGTCTCGGTTGAAGAAGCCATGGTGACAGTTGTTGTGTGTGAGAAAAGTTGATCGCAAGAGTTTGTAATTGTTGATTGCGACCTGCGCTGGACTGGTATGTTGTATAGAGTTATATAAGAAGCTGTTTGTTTTGGCGTGGTTGTTTGTTGTTGTGGTTGATGTCTTTGTTTGGGTCGTTTGGAATGGACACGACGGTATAAACAAAGGGAGATGTACCTTCTCGGTGTGTGGCGAGTAAGTAGTTGGTGGATGCGTCAAGCACTGATCAAAAGGAGCTCCAGCTCGTGAATAAGAAAAGCAAGCAAGAAACGCTGAATAGATGTGACCTAGATTTGAGGGTCTGTAGATTTGAAGATGATATGAGGAGGAGAGGAAGATAGAAAAGCTGGGGAAGGGGATTTCGGGGGGATGGGACATGGAAATATGAAGCCCTGGAGGTCTCCACTCAAAATGGATGGGACTGGAGCCTCAGGTCGGTCGCTGGAAGTGGAGGGTGGCGGGTTTTTAC